>JANEHU010004984.1:0-185874 GCA_027563435.1 Nasonovia ribisnigri | reverse complement strand
CACCTCCCTGGCAAAATCCAACTAACACCTCCATGGAAAAAATCCTCCCTGGCAAAAATCCCCCCAAACACCTCCATTGCACAAATACACCCAACACCTCCCTGGCAAAATCCAACTAACACCTCCATGGCACAAATCCACCCAAACACCTCCATGGCAAAAATACACCCAACCCCTCCCTGGCAAAAATCCACTCAAACACCTCCATGGCCAAAATCCTCCCTGACAAAAATCACCCCAAACACCTCCATGGAACAAATCCACCCAAACACCTCCAAGGCAAAAATCCCCCCAAACAACTCCATGGCAAAAATCCACCCAACACCTCCCTGGAAAAATCCAACAAACACCTCCATGGCAAAAAATCCTACCCCCCCACCCAAACACCTCCCTGGCAAAACTCCCCCAAACACCTCCATGGCACAAATCCCCCAACCCCTCCATGGCAAAAATACACCCAACCCCTCCCTGGCAAAAATCCAACTAACACCTCCATGGCAAAAATCCTCCCTGGCAAAAATCCCCCCAAACACCTCCATGGCACAAATCCACCCAAACACCTCCAAGGCAAAAATCCCCCCCAAACACCTGGTGTTGGGTGGATTTGTGCCATGGAGGTGTTTGTTGGATTTTGCCAGGGAGGTGTTGGGTGGATTTTTGCCGTGGAGGTGTTTGGGGGGGATTTTTGCCATGGAGGTGTTTGTTGGATTTTGCCAGGGAGGTGTTTGGGTGGATTTGTGCCATGGAGGTGTTAGTTGGATTTTTGCCAGGGAGGGGTTGGGTGGACTTTTGCCACGGAGGTGTTTGGGGTGATTTTTGTCAGGGAGGATTTTGGCCATGGAGGTGTTTGAGTGGATTTTTGCCAGGGAGGGGTTGGGTGTATTTTTGCCATGGAGGTGTTTGGGTGGATTTGTGCCATGGAGGTGTTAGTTGGATTTTGCCAGGGAGGTGTTGGGTGTATTTGTGCAATGGAGGTGTTTGGGGGGATTTTTGCCAGGGAGGATTTTTTCCATGGAGGTGTTAGTTGGATTTTGCCAGGGAGGTGTTGGGTGGATTTTTGCCATGGAGGTGTTTGTTGGATTTTGCCAGGGAGGTGTTTGGGTGGATTTTTGCCATGGATGTGTTTGGGGGAGTTTTGCCAGGGAGGTGTTTGGGTGGATTTGTGCCATTGAGGTGTTTGTTGGATTTTGCCAGGGAGGTGTTTGTTTGATTTTTGGCGTGCAGGGGTAGGGTGGATTTGTGCCATGGAGGTGTTTGTTGGATTTTGCCAGGGAGGTGTTGGGTGGATTTTTGCCATGGAGGTGTTTGGGGGGAGTTTTGCTAGGGAGGTGTTTGGGGGGATTTTTGCCAGGGAGGTGTTAGTTGGATTTTTGCCAGGGAAGGTTTGGGTGGATTTTTGCCATGGAGGTGTATGGGGGGATTTTGCCAGGGAGGTGTTGGGTGGATTTGTGCAATGGAGGTGTTTGGGGGGATTTTTGCCAGGGAGGATTTTTGCCATGGAGGTGTTAGTTGGATTTTTGCCAGGGAGGGGTTGGGTGGACTTTTGCCATGGAGGGGTTGGGGGATTTATGCCATGGAGGTGTTTGGGGGAGTTTTGCCAGGGAGGTGTTTGGGTGGGGGGGGAGGATTTTTTGCCATGGAGGTGTTTGTTGGATATTGCCAGGTAGGGGTTGGGTGGACTTTTGCCACGGAGGTGTTTGGGGTGATTTTTGTCAGGGAGGATTTTGGCTATGGAGGTGTTTGAGTGGATTTTTGCCAGGGAGGGGTTGGGTGTATTTTTGCCATGGAGGGGTTGGGGGATTTGTGCCATGGAGGTGTTTGGGGGAGTTTTGCCAGGGAGGTGTTTGGGTGGGGGGGTAGGATTTTTTGCCATGGAGGTGTTTGTTGGATTTTTCCAGGGAGGTGTTGGGTGGATTTTTGCCATGGAGTTGTTTGGGGGGATTTTTGCCTTGGAGGTGTTTGGGTGGATTTGTTCCATGGAGGTGTTTGGGGTGATTTTTGTCAGGGAGGATTTTGGCCATGGAGGTGTTTGAGTGGATTTTTGCCAGGGAGGGGTTGGGTGTATTTTTGCCATGGAGGTGCTTGTTGGATTTTGCCAGGGAAGTGTTGGGTGGATTTGTGCCTTGGAGGTGTTTGTTGGATTTTGCCAGGGAGGTGTTGGGTGGATTTTTGCCATGGAGGTGTTTGGGGGGATTTTTTGCCATCGAGGTGTTTGTTGGATTTTGCCAGGGAGGTGTTGGGTGGATTTTTGCCATGGAGGTGTTTTGGGGAGTTTTGCCAGGGAGGTGTTTGGGTGGATTTGTGCCATGGAGGTGTTTGTTGGATTTTGCCAGGGAGGTGTTGGGTGGATTTGTGCAATGGAGGTGTTTGTTGGATTTTGCCAGGGAGGTGTTGGGTGGATTTGTGCAATGGAGGTGTTTGGGGGGATTTTTGCCAGGGAGGATTTTTGCCATGGAGGTGTTTGTTGGATTTTGCCAGGGAGGTGTTGGGTGGACTTTTGCCACGGAGGTGTTTGGGGTGATTTTTGTCAGGGTGGATTTTTGCCATGGAGGTGTTTGGGGGGATTTTTGCCATGGAGGTTGTTGCATATTCAGCATTTACATTATATACTAAACGTTTATATTAATAATAATAATCATAAGTATCATATTACGACCGGTGGGGATTGTCCATCGGTCATTAGCAAGTAGACAATTTTATATGTACGTCAGTTCGTTTTATACTTTTCATAATAAAAGACTATAATATACGTTTGTGTTATTATTCATATTGACAATACACAACAAATTGGCGACGAAGATAAACATTTTTAAACTCATCTCATACTAAATTAAAATATTTATAAAATGGGTGAGGATAACAAAAATATTACTCAATTCCATAATATAATAGGTTCACCAGGAACATTTGAATCTGGAAACGACATAACAATATTTGAATCAAGACTTACAAATTTTTTCATTGCAAACGGAATAAGTAACGAAGTCCAGAAGAGAGCTATACTACTATCTTCAATTAGTGAGGAAGTTCACAAAATATTATTCAGTTTATGCGTTCCATCAAAACCAGACGTTCAGACATACGACACACTATTAGGTTTGTTAAACAATTATTACAAGCCAGTGAAATCGTACTTCGCATCAAGATATGCATTCTACAACGCAAAGCAGAGACCAGACGAAACTGTAGCTGAATGGGGAGCAAGAGTAAAGAACCTAGCATCAAAATGTAATTTTTCAACGGAATTACAAATTGTAATCCGTGACATTTTTGTTGTTGGTATGAACGCGGGACCAATTCAAGATCGATTACTAGAGGAAGATGCCTCAAAAATAAGCATCACATATTCGCAACTTATGGAAATTTCTGCTGCAAAAGAATCTACAATCAACAATAAAACCGGATGGATAAAGGAAGAAGCTGACTTCAAATATCAAAAACAAAGTCAGCAAGCAAAATCAGCCAAGCAGTCAATCACGGAAAAATCAAAATGTGGAACATGCGGTCGATCAAACCACACACAAAAAGAATGCCGATACAAGGACTACAGTTGTAATATTTGCAATATCAAAGGTCATTTGGCTCCTATGTGTAAAAGTAAGAACAATAAACCAAAGTATGATAACCGCTCACACAATAAATTTTTATCCGAAAATTCTGGTAATAACACGAATGAAAATATTCATGATGACGCAATCGCGTACAATTTATCTGACACTTTTTTTAATATGATTGAAAATAACTTTCAAAATAAAGTAGAACCGTACATAATCAATTTATTAATTGAAAATAAAGATTTAAAATTTGAAATAGATACGGGGGCTGTGCATAGTGTAATGTCAAAACAATTATATGATACAAGTTTTAATAATTTAACTTTATTACCAAACGATATTTCATTACGCGATTACGTCGGAAATGATATAAGCCCAATAGGAAAATTAATAGTAAATGCTAAATATTCGAAAAAGTCTTTTAAAATGTGCATTTACGTAATAAAAAACGGAGGACCGCCATTAATTGGTAGAAATGATTTAAAAATAATAAACTATTCTCCCATTTATAACACTATAAATGTAAACGAAAGTATAGAGAATATATTAAAAAATTTCGAGCATTTATTCAAAAATGAAATCGGCACCTTTAATAAATACCAAATATCGCTAAACATTAAAAAGGGGGCAATACCCAAGTTTTTCAAGCCAAGGTCAATTCCTTTAGCACTAAAATCTAAGGTAGAGTCGGAAATTGATCGTTTAATAGATAATAATATTTTAACTCCTGTGAACTACAGCGAATGGGCCACTCCAATTGTTCCAATTCTTAAGCCCGACGGTACAGTTAGAATTTGTGGTGATTTCAAAATTACAATCAACCCCGTATTGGAAGGAACTGAGTATCCCTTACCAAAAATAGAACATCTTTATGCGAATATAAGTGGCTCAAAATATTTTTCTAAAATAGATCTCAAAGATGCATATCAACAAATGGTAATTAAAGAGAGTGATCGCAAATACACTACAATAAATACTCACAAAGGCCTAGTCAGTTATACTCGAAATCCGTTCGGAATAAAAAGCTCAGCTGGGGAATTCCAAAAAGCCATGGAAATATCAACCACAGGCTTAGAAGGGATTGGTATATTTCAAGATGACATAATAGTTGCGGGAAAAACGGTAGAAGAACACAACAATAGATTAAAAAAATTACTTAACGTTTTATCCGAAGTTGGTTTAAGGGTTAAACAAAACAAATGTAGTTTTCTCAAAAATTCAATTGAATATTTAGGTCATAAAATCGATGAGCATGGCTTGCACACCTTAACTAAACACATAAATGCAATACAATCTGCCCTGGTTCCAGAAAATAAAACTATGTTAAAATCATTTTTAGGTTTAGTAACATATTACATTAAATTTGTTCCAAGAGCAGCGGACATTCTTAAACCGTTATACTCATTACTAAGACAAGAAAAAAATGGCTATGGTCACCAGAATGTGATCAAGCATATAATAACATAAAAAAAATGCTTATCTCAAGTCCTGTGTTAGCACATTATGACCAAAAACTTCCCATAAAACTCACGGTCGATTCTTCGTCATACGCACTAGGTGCAATCATATCGCACACTTATCCTGACCACTCAGAAAGACCAATTGCATATGCATCACGAGTATTGTCAAACAGTGAATGCAAATTTCCACAAATCGAAAAAGAAGGTCTAGCCATAATTTTTGGTGTTCAAAAATTTTACGATTATTTATACGGTAGAAAATTTACATTAGTTACTGATCACAAACCGTTAATCCACATATTTGGAGAAAAAAAAGGAATACCAATTTATGCGGCAAATCGCTTACAACGTTGGGCATACGTTCTTTCTTCATTCGATTTTGAAATTAAGTATATTAAATCAGAAGGAAATACTGCTGATTTTTTATCACGCATTAAAACAAACCAATGCAACAATAATATTAATGAATATGATGACGCTCACATCAATTTTATTCACGAACAGTCACCATTCCCGCTAGATTGGCACAAAATCAAAATTGAAACGAAAAGAGATCCAATTACCTCTAGAGTATTACACGCTACAAAAACAGGTTCATGGAGTAATGACTTTTCAATAAATTCCGAATTAAACTCGTATAATACACGCAAAATAGAAATTACTGCTGAACAAGATTGTTTATTTTGGGGCTATAGAGTAATCATACCAACCAAATTCCGTAAGTCAATTCTAACTGAACTGCATTCTTGTCATATTGGCATGTCGAGTATGAAAAGCATTGCGCGTTCGTATTTCTGGTGGCCTAGTATAGATAAAGAAATTGAGGATATGGCCCGAAACTGCAATGAATGCATAAATGCAAGACCTAATCCTCCTAAGTCAGTACTAACTCCGTGGAAATGGCCACAAAGACAATGGACGAGAGTGCATTGCGATTTCTTAGGTCCGTACAAAAACAAAACATTCTTAATTATTGTCGATGCAACCACAAAGTGGCTAGAAGTTTTTCAAGTAAATTCGATGACAGCACAAACGGTCATAACAAAACTGTCTGAGTTAATTGCACGTTTTGGCATTCCCAGAACAATAACAACTGACAATGCAAAATGTTTTAATGGCGATGAATTCCAGTCATATTGCAAGACACTAGGTATCAGGCACTTGACAGGGGCACCTTTCCACCCAGCCTCAAATGGATTTGCCGAATCCGGAGTAAAAATAGTTAAGCAATTTTTTAATAAATGTTCAACATCATTACACCATTTGAATAAATTTTTATTGATGTATAGAAATACTGTACACTCAACCACAAATGAAACGCCAGCAAAACTTATGTTTGGCCGCTCAACACGTACTATTTTTGATTTATTAATCCCAAACACAAATGAAGTAGTTATTAATAACCAAATTACACAAATAAAAAATTCAGGAAAAAGAGATATTAATATAAAAGAGGGTGATTTGGTATTAGTTAAGGATTATCGAAATAAAAATGAAAATTGGCAAAAAGGAAAAATTACAGAAAACATTAGTAAAAACACTCATAAAATCATACTAGACGAGGGTTCTGAATGGATAAGACACACTGATCAGATATGGCCACACAACCAAATAAATAACTCACTGTCACCTACACCAGCTAGACAAACAAATGAAAATTCTAAAAATACTGAAACTGTAGTTGAAAATCAAAATCCCGATCCGGCCGATCCCGTAATAGTAAATAAAACACCCAGACCAATTAGATCTAGAAAACCGCCTCAGCGATATTCTCCAAGTGATTATGCTTAGGGCAATAATTATTGCAATAATCAACTATTAATTATATCAGTTATCAAATTATATAATAAATACTCGTATAAAAAAAAAAAATATAAAAAAAAAAAAAAAAAAATACTAACATAGTAATTAAGCACTATACAAAATACTTTATATTTTTTTTTTTTAAAGGAAAGAGATGTTGCATATTCAGCATTTACATTATATACTAAACGTTTATATTAATAATAATAATCATAAGTATCATATTACGATCGGTGGGGATTGTCCATCGGTCATTAGCAAGTAGACAATTTTATATGTACGTCAGTTCGTTTTATACTTTTCATAATAAAAGACTATAATATACGTTTGTGTTATTATTCATATTGACAATACACAACAGAGGTGTTTGTTGGATTTTGACAGGGAGGTGCTGGGTGGATTTTTGCCAGGGAGGTGTTGGGTGGATTTTTGCCATGGAGGTGTTTGGGGGGATTGTTGCCATGGAGGTGTTTGTTGGATTTTGCCAGGGAGGTGTTTGTTGGATTTTTGCCATGGAGGGGTTGGGGGATTTGTGCCATGGAGGTGTTTGGGGGGGATTTTAGCCAGGGAGGGGTCGGGGGATGTTCGCCAGGAAATGGGGATGTGCTCCTGTTTGATGGGGATATTATCTACTTAGGGGAACTATGTCGTACTTACATATGGTCCAGATATCTTCATTAGATTCAGATTCTTCCATACGTCTCTGGTATAGTGGTACTTCCCTTTGACTCTGGTAATTCCCTATGAATTGATTACAAAAAAGCCAAAATAAGTCAAGTATTATATGTAAGTTGCTTAAATATACAATGTTTTTTTCAAAAATGAATTCAATCTACAGTATAATAATAAAAGTGACTTTTCGTAACATGAAGTTTAAAGGTGAACTCATATATCATGTCAAATTGGTGGACCCTAAAAGTTAAATAGAATACAAAAACACATTAGAATTTAGTATCAGAGACATTTAATATACATTTTCAAGTGATAAATTTAACCATTGACAAAAATGAAACGTATATTTCACAACTAATACATATGAATATGAATTCGTGTAAAATATCACGAGCAATAACAATAAAAAAATTACAATATTACATAAAAATATAAAAATAAAAACAATGTATTTAACTTAAATTAATTAATTAATTATCCTATTAAGCAAAATAAAAATCTATTAACTAGTTTTACCACTTATTATTTCAAAATAAAGTGTCTAAAAACTTGAATGACAAAGTGTTGAATAGGTATGATATTATTGGATTTTTTACGTTTAACACGTTTCAAGTGAGTAGTGAGACTCATATAAATCAAATAAAAATATGATTAATCTTTTTTTACATTATAAACCCAATTTGAAAATAATATTTTATGCATTTCAATATTTTAGAAACTAGATACTTTTTTTTATACTTTTTACAACCAGATACTTTGATAGTATTGAATCAAATAAATGGTATAGGAATTATATTACCGACAACTTAAAAATCAGTTATTAAAAAATAAAATATATCATTAGAAAAATAAAATAAAATTCATGCCAAAAAGTGTTGGGTGCTTAACAACTGATGAGTATAATATACTGATATTATTACCTAATAATCAAAATTTCTTTTTTTTTGTTCCTAAATACGTTAAAAAAAATATTGAAAAACAAAACCAAACTAATGACTTTAATTTATTCGTGCTAATGTTTTTAAGATAATAGTTTCATAATGTTATTATTAAATAATTTAGTTTTTAGGGTCAAATCTATTAGTTAGACTAACACTATTTATGTACGCTTAAATGTATATTTTTTTCTCTCACTTCTCAAAATAGTCATAATTCCAAAATGTTATAGTCAAACTTCCATACAAAAATATATACTAGATTTCTCGACTATCTATTTTCTGTCAGACGGTCCAACCAACTATTTTGAATATGGCCTATATTATGGGAACATCATGGAATTTACAAATTATCAATTTTATGAAATTCAAATTTTCAATTCCGTACATTTTCCAAAACTACCAAAATGTATAGTTGAATATAAATTCTTCAATGATAGTTATTTGAAAAACAAAGCAATTAAAATACATTTATAATATACTGGGTATCAATGATAACTACCAACAAGTTAGTATGCTCTCATATTATTACCTACCACACATAAGTTTCTACAAAATCGGTAAATCTATAACTTTCACTGGCACGGGCGTAGGTGCTGTATGCTACAACGATATTATTAATTCCAACCAAAATAACCGAAAACTTCCCATTAATTAATATAACAGATATTATGCCAAGTGATTGACCTATCTTAATTGAGGAGTACGTTACTATCATATCTGTGTACAATTTGAATTTAATGCTAAAACATTGCAGTACACAATAGGTACATGTTTTTGAGCGAAGACAGTTCGTCAGCTAATATTATTGGGTATAATATTTTATGATACTAGTATTATTCACTTTTAAAGTAATTTATTTTGCTATCAGTAAGTTGAATAATTTTTGCCAAAAACATTACACTTTAAATTTTCATTGGGAGTATAAAATATAATAATATAATTTTAAAGCTTCATTTACGCACGAAAATGTTTTATTTTATTTCAACAAAATAACCGTTATTGATATGTTGCAAATTAAATACTGATTATTCGTTTAAATATCTGGTAAATATCTATTTCGTCCAAAACTTAAAATATTTATATAAAATATATTTTTTAGATTTGTTTCAACTTAATTTTTAAATACATAATTATTAGCACTTTTCTGTGAATTTAATGAGTTTTGTCAAAATTTGAACTTCAAATGTTTGTAGAAATTAACGTTATTTTTGGTAAACTTTATATTTTGTTATAGGTAGTATAACTTATGAGAAATCTTGTATTATTTTTTTAAATCTTAGATAATATATAAAGTAAAAGCGTATAAGTGGATGTCGCTCTGCTGTTTAGTAGGTTACTAGTGGGTCACTGTAAAATGGATGGTATTAAATTTGAATTAAATGATATCATATCATTGTACGCGAAAAACGATTT
Source organism: Nasonovia ribisnigri (assembly GCA_027563435.1). Taxonomy (NCBI): domain Eukaryota; kingdom Metazoa; phylum Arthropoda; class Insecta; order Hemiptera; family Aphididae; genus Nasonovia; species Nasonovia ribisnigri. Next base: position 176,034 of record JANEHU010004984.1, on the reverse strand, counting down.
TGAGCAGAGATGGTGTGTCAGTGTAGTTATTTTATATTATATGTATATTGTTATTAATATGGTTATGGTAGCTGGTAAATTATTTTAATATTACAAAATTACAACAAAAAAACTAAAATCATTATTCTTGATTATATAATATTAAACACGTAATTTCGTCAAAATCTGCTAAACATACAATAACTATAAAAAAACTGTATTTTTATATTTTTGAGATTTTTTGAGTATAGAATAACCTACTTATTTAGAACGTTTTAAATTTACAATCCTTATCTATAAAAGTTGAACACTTTATACATTTTTAGCTACAAAACCATTTTTAAATATTAAATTTAATAAATGTTGTCAAAAAACGAACTTTAAATGCTTATAAAAAAAATGTGTGACAATTTATTTTAATATTTTTCAACTGTCATTGTAACAACATATTAGGAGTTTCGTATTAAGTTTTCAAGCTTTTTGACCAAACGAATACATTTTTATTGATATTTATAGAAAAAAAAATTATAAACTGAAAATATCCGTAAACAGCTCAAAACATTTTGAAAATTTGATCGTGTATAGAAAATGCTAATATAAACATTCAGTGAAAATTGTATGTATCTAAAGTAATTTTTTTTTTTATTGACGCCAAAAACCAAAATCGACTGTGTCGAAAACCGATTTTGCGTAAAAATTCCCGTTTTTCCTTAAATTTTCTTTTGTTTGCTGTGCTTTTGAAAACTATTGGGATTTTAAATTTTTACCTCCCGAATGCACCAACTATATTCACTTTCTCATCGAACAAGATACTGCCGAAGAAAATCAAAATAGTTTCACTGCCCCAAAAGGTGATGAAAGACACTAAAAATTAAATATTAAAATAAAAAACGCTCATCATTGTAAAATCAATACATTCATCGCACCGCTCAGACTTTAAAATTATTATACATTTTTAAATGTTAACCACAAAATAATATGTATATTTTCGCGGGTCTTATGAATTTCACAAAATTCTAAAACTGCTAACATTTATTCTAAATTCAATATTATTTTAATTGTATATAAATAACAATAGTAGATGTAGAACTTTGAAATACATTTTCAAACTATTTTACCAAATTATCACATTTTTATCGACATTTAAAGAAAAGACGTTTTTAAATAAAATATTATATTATAATATTATGTGTATAAATAGCTCAACAAAATTTGATAATTTTTTTCCCCGATAATTAAGAAAAGTATACTGGGAATTATTATTTTTGATCAAACAGAAATTACCAACAATAGACCATCCTTAAAGTAAAAATCGAAGCATTTTTATTGCCCCAAAAGACATCTCCAACATGGTTAGTTTTTTTTTTCCAAACACTTTATCGTAAAATTTGTCCGTTTAGAAATTAAAATTTAATCAAATACAAAATTTCAAACCATTACTAATGACATTTACCTATTTTAAGCTTTCAGAATATTTACAATATGATATAAATTATCATCAAAGAAATTGAACTCTTTAACAGTACCCATAATTTATTTTAATACTTTCAACAGCTCTTACCAAGTGAAATCTGAATTTTCATTTGATGATTTATTTCAAAGTTAATTATTTAATTGCATTAGGTATTAGAATAGAGTGCTGTTTCTAGTTTCTACTGCAACAACATTTTATATTTATTTTAATTTTCTAAAATGCATTATACCGTCGTGCGGCCGTGTCCATAGACATTATCACATTGTATAATATTTAATACAGGGATAATGGATGGTTTAATACAATTAATTACACAATTTCAGTACGCATATAATGTTTTCTGAAAAAGCGTAAAAAAGAAAAACGTGAATAATTCCAATTTTATGTTACACGTGTTGAACTATAGTACCTAACTGATACAATAGATGCACCAAATTTTAATACGCTTATGTTAACGGCCAGAAAAGAAGAAAAGAGTTTAAATCTTTTTTATAGGCTTCCAAGTTCTTATGGTCCTTCTGGATGTAACTGTTCGTCATGATACCAACCAAAAAGGTATATTGAAAACTATATTATTATAAATTATAATCAAAAATAAATAATTTACATAACTGTAAAATATTTAATATCTATATATCTGGGGTATAGACAACGATACAAATCGGTGTAAATACTGATAAAAAGTAAATTTAAAACGAAAATGCTTTTATCGATTATTATAGAAAAAAATCCAAATAAAATTAATAATTTAAAATGTCTATGAAAAGTAAAAAAAGGGGGTCAAGTGGATGTCGCTCCGCTGTACAGTAGGCTACAAGTAGATCACTGTACTATAATGGATGGTATTAAATTTGAATTCAATGATATAATATAATTTATTGTATAAGAAAAACGATTCTGAGCGGAGACGGTATGTCAGTCTAGGATATTATAAATTATATTGATATTGTTATTATACGGTAGTTGGTAAGTTGAATTAATATTATTCATATTATTTAATTATTAACCTAAAATTATCAGTGATGCTATAAAAATATTATAATATATACTTTTACTCGTTAAAATTGATTTTAATATGTAATTCCGTCCAAATTTGAACTTAAAATGTCTATAAAAAATAACTGTGTTTAAATATTTTTTAGATTTTTTGAATACAGTATGTACTATTTATTAGAATCTTTATTTTAAATTTTCAATCCTTAGTTAAGAAAACTGAACATTTTATAATTGTTCAATTACAATGATTGATAATTTTCGAGATTTTGATAAATTTTGTCAAAATTCGAACTTTAAATGATTATAAAAAAAATGTGTGCCTATGTATTTTTAATATTTTTCAATTGCTATTGTAATAATATATCAGGAGCCTTGTATTAAATTTTCATTATTTTTGGCCCAACAAATAAAATGTAATTGATATTAATAGAAAAAAAAACTAAAAAATTTGAAAACTGAAATCGTCCGTAAAAAGCTGAAAAACAGTCAAAATATATTCAAAATTAGATGGTGTATAGAAATAGCTTATATAAACATTCAGTGAAATTTTCATGCATCTACAGTTATTTGTTTTTGAATTGCAACAAATAAGAAAATCGCTACATGAGAAATCGAGTGAATATCTAATCTTGTAAAAATTTAAACTTAAAATGCTCATAAAAATTTATTATGACTTGTTTATAAACTTTTTTTTATTGATAAAATTAGGCAAACTTATAAGGATTCTTGTATCACATTTTCAAACCTTAGATTTAAAAAGAAACATTTTTATGAATTTCTAACTCAATATAAATTGCACATTTTCGTCATTTTTATGTATTTTGTCAAAATTTGAACTTTGATTACCTATAAATAAAAATTGTGACTACGGATTTTTAATATTTTTCATCTGCCTTTGAAACTATATATTAGAAGCCTACTATTAAATTTTCAAGATTTTTTACCCAACAAATAAAATTTTATTGACATTTATAGAAAAAAAAACTAAAAAATTTGGAAACTTAAAGTGTCCGTTAACAGCTCAAAATAAGACAGAATATTTTGAAAATGATATGGTGTGTAGAAAATGCTTATATAAACATTCGGTCAAAATTTCATGTCTCTACGGTCATTTCTTTTAGAGTTATACCAAAACCAAAATCGATTTTGTCGAAAATTGGTTTTCCGTAAAAATTCCCGTTTTTCCCATAATTTTTCATTTGTTTTCCAGGCGCTCTTGAAAACTACTGGGAAATTTTGACTTTTGACCCCCCAAAGTACCAACTAGATTCACTTTCCTATCAGAAAAGGTACTATTGAAGAAAATCGAAGCATTTTTCTGTCCCAAAACGTGATGACAGACACAAAAATAAAAAAAAAATAAAAAAACACACATCATTGTAAAACCAATACATTCATCGCTCCGCTCAGAATCTAAAATAACTAAAATCTGGTGAACATTTCAGATATCTAAGGTTAATCGTTTCTAAATTACAAAAAAATTAAAAAAATCGTTCAATGAAAAATCGTTAAAAACTTCGAACGCTCGTAAAAATTAATTTGACCTCAGGTTTTTTTTTTTCAACAGTCGTGATTCTTAAAAGAAATATCTCATTAAACATCCGAATCTAACTTCAAACCTTCTTTTCAGTTACAATAAGAACCTGACGATGAAAATTGTAAAACATGAAAAATTGTAGCATATACATACTCTACGGTTATTAGTTTTTGGGCCAATTATGTATGCAAAAGAGCATAGATAACAATAATTATGTTTGATTTAGATACTCTAAAAAAATATTTTTATGAAAAGTTGAGTGGTAAAATCATTATTAGAGTGTTAAACAGATAAGTGGGTAATAATTTTAATAAAACTCCCATTACTTACTGTAGTTTGTACATGTATAGGTCTCCGTTAAATGATAGCTATAAATTGTTGTGCAGTGACCATTTTATGATATATTTTTATCTTACGAAAATAATTAAAGTGAATGATACAAAACTATAAAGAGTTAAAAGTTTTTCCCCCTAAATCAAATTATGAAAAATTCCAATTCTATGGATGATAATGGATATGGAAAATTGGTAAAGCTAAAATTAAGCAAGTTGGTGAGAGTAGAGCATATATGATGCTAAAACTAATAGAAACTATAATAACACCTCTTGTATGGACAATGATTTGTGCATTATATTGGTCTGAAATTTTACCACTCAATAAGTTATGAATTAATAGCTATATTGATTATTTCAAATGTATTAGGAGTCAAGGCATTAATATAATTATACAAATGTTTCTTAAATTAGAATCAATTAAACACATTTTCTACCTCATATAGGTATACCATTATATTTTTGTTTTTAGTGGACCACACAATATTAACATAAAAAAATATTTAAGAATAGTTTTAGTAATAAATATAACTGTATTTATCACTTTATACCTTACTGAAGTTGTTAACTTAACATCTAAAGCTAAACCAACACCCATATTAACACTAGCTATAGCCAATTGACTTGAGGTTGTTCAATAATAGCATATACCAGACCTAAAAATTCTAAAAATTTCATATCTTTTACATGAATATTGTCAATTATGCAAAAATAGAATTCATTTTTAAACATTTTACAGTTTGTAATTTTTTCATAACGTTAAACGAAAACAAAAAATGGAAATAATAAAAAAAAAATGGGCCAGTGGGTGTCTCTCTGCTGCACAGTAAGTTACAAGTAGGTCACTGTAATGGATGGTGACATGGTGTTAAATTTTTAATTCAATAATAGAATATCATTGTATACGAAAAACGATTCTGAGCGAAGACGGTCAGTGAGCCTATGATATTACTAAGTATATTTGAAGATATTATTGTGAATAAAGTAATTTATACTTAACCTATTTACCTTGAACATTGTTTAGCTATATAAGTTAAATATTTTATACATTTTTAACTACAAAATAATTTTTAAAAATTAAAATTTGATAAATTTTATCGAAATTTTAACTTTAAATGCTTATCAAAAAAAAAAATGTCAATATGTAGGTATTTTTAATATTTTTCAACTGCTATTGTAACAATATATCAAGAACCTTGTATTAAAATAGATACAAGTTGCAAATTAGATCAAGATTTCTGAGCCAACAAATAAATTTGTAAAAAAATAACTAAAAAAATTGAACTTTGAAATTTTCCGTAAACAGTTCAAAACAAATCAAAATATTTGATAATGAAAATAGTATCGTGTATAGAAAATGCTAATATAAACAATTAGTAAAAATGTCATGTGTATAGAAAATGAGAATGTATAAACATTCAGTAAAAGTTTCATATGTATCTACAGTTATTCGTTTTTGAATTACAATAAAATAAGAAAATAACTGCACGAGAAATCGAGTGAATATCCAATGTTGTATTTATAAAGAATATCGTATTATATTTTAAAATCTATTAGATTTAAAAAGAAAATATTTTATGAATTTAAACCTGAACATTAATAAAAATAATTATTTTTATAATGTGTTCATAAGTCAGTTATATAATATACTATAACTCAACTACCGGGAAAAAAATTCCGGAACTGCTCATTTCTTCAAAAACGAATTATGTGTTTATGTATAATATATTTTTATTCCAACGAAATCTATTTTGATGTATAAACAAACCGACGACGGTGCTACTCGATAATTTTCCTCTGCAAGGAAAATGTTTGAACTATAAGTACCTATGTTTTTGTAGTGAACATGGTAACATGGTGAATTATGGTAACAATAATACATTTTTAAGCGTTATGAAAATCGGTCAGAAAAAAAAATTGTAGCCAGCCCAAAAATATATTTATGTTAAAATGTGATCTGGCTAATCTACTGGATCTAAAAGATCAAAATTATAAATTAAATTATTGTGTTTAATAAAGTAATGAACAAAAAATAGTTGAAAATCATAAATAAATAATAATTGCATGGTGTTCTTGAACAATAAAATCAAGACTGAAAAAAAAATAGTAGACAAGAATTCAATAAGCCCTAGGCGGATACCACATCTGTAGTAATGATCCGTATATCGTACTCGTTCAAATATTAAAAATAAACCAAGGAAAATTGTAGCTGTCTTTTACTCAAATAAAAAAAAAACTGGTAAATTGGTGTCGCTCTGCTGTACAGTAGTCAGTATATAGGTTACAAATAAATGGTATTAAGTTTATAATAATATCATTGTATACGAAGTACGAACAACGGTTGTGAGCGGAGACGGTATGTCAGCCTATAGGATATTTTATATTATATTTATATTGTTATGATTAATACGGATTAATTAAATTTTTTTTTTTAATATTTTATTTAAAGGTTTTAATATTTTGGATTTAGTTTGTTGGATTGTTATTATCAATACGGCAGTCGGTAAGTTGAATTAATATACATTAAAAGTTCCAAGAATCCACGAATAATATTTTTAAATTACAACATAAAACTAAAATAGTTGTTCTTCATTAAAATATTATCTAATTTGTCCACACTTGAACTTTTAATAACTCTAAAAAACTGGGTTTATACGTTTTTAAGTTTAAAGACCATGAACTATTTATACATGAAACCTCGTTTTAAATTATCTTAGGTAGGTATACAAATTGAAAATTGTATACATTATTAACTGAAAATAAAATTGTTTTAAAATGTATAGAAAAAATACTAACCAAATTGAAAATTTAAAATGTCCGTAAACTGCTCAAAACTAGTCAAAATATTTTGAAAATGTTATCCTACATAATAACACAAAAAATAAAAAATAACACACATCGTTGTAAAATCTTTCCGCTCAGATTCTAAAATAATAAAAATATAATTAGGTAGGTATACCTAGTTATTACTATTTAAATTAAAATTAATATTACTAATTTTTTAGATGCATTTTTAAACTGTAGAACAGGATATTTTGAATGTGTATTTTAATTATTATAAGCTAACTATTTTTTTATATATTTACTACATTTGTTTAATCTTTTAATATACCACAATCTGTCAGCGTCGTAAAGTCTATTAGGTATAACAAATAATCATTAACTGACTCTTTATGTCCATCACAATAGCTATGCTTAAAGAAGATAGATATAAATAGATATAAATCTAAGGTACTGAGTAAATAACAACAATACATGATAAAATATTATAAAGATATAAGATATATACCATTTTAAAACCATTAGCTAAAACTAATTCAACCTACTGTATACAAGGTGCCTAATAATAAAAAAAACTGATGGACTCTTTTTTAATATTTATCGTTTATTATAAACCATCTTCCTTGTCAAAATCGCTATCTATTTATAAAGGTACCTATAATAATTTATCATGAAATCATCTCCAAATCCATTAAAACCTTATAATTCACAATTAACACTCGAAACATCCTTAACAACAGACTATAGAGGTACTTTTCCAGTTTTTTTTTTTAATAATTCAAAGTTTATTAAATCATTCGTATAAAACATTGTCGCCACTCCTAAATCCAATTATAGCTCACAACTCACAAGGAGACGTCATCGCTTTTATTTATTATATGAGTCTACGTCAAGCAGGTTAACAGATTGTCAGGGTAATAAATATTTTTTATAAGACTATAAAGTAAATTTGAGCCCCAAAAAAATATGAAAATTAACTTACCTACGTAAACATCGACTTTTCCGGTGAAACCTAGCTGGACCATATCTAGAGTGTTGTACATTGCAGACGAAGGTGTAACAGCTTTCTACATTCGTCATCTTCATTTTGATACAAACTGCAAATATTTAGATATTTTATGAAAATAACATGAACGTAACGAAAAATGCGAGTACATGTATGATATATTCAAGTAGGTAAAAATGTATACATATTTTGTATTATTGATTAATTAAATGAAAGTCTGTTTAAATAATTTCAATATTCTAGAATTGTAATATCTTGTGTAATTTTTTTTTTTTTTTGATAATATTGGTTCAATAAACGATTTATAAAACAGATATAAATTATTATTACTATTATAATTTGATATCAAGATTAAGATTTTCTAACTCATTTATGCCATTACATTTTTGTTTTTAGAGTACCAAACAATACTATAATATAATATGAACAAATATTTGAGTTTGTTTTAAGTAGGTATTACATAATATTATACTGTATTTATTTCTTTATAGCTTACTGAAGTCGTTAACTTAATACCTAAAGCTAAACTAACACTAACTAGCTAGTTGATTAATAATACGTTTTACATAAGTATTTTTAATTATGCAAAAATAGAATTTATTTTAAAAAAAATGTACAGGTTAAAATGTATTTAGAACGTTCAACAAAAACAAACAAATTGAATAATGTTTAAAAATGTAACAAGGTTATACGAAACAAAATCAAATAACGTTTAAACATACAATAATATTAAATATTAAAATTGTATAGGTAACGCAAGTTCTATTTTTTTAGGTGTAGGTACAAGATTATACGTTGGTACCCATATATGATATAATAAAAGTATGTGAAAAATAAGAGTTACGTATGTTACGTTGAATTAATCAACAGGATTGGAAACATTAGATTTTGAAAAAAAAATGACCAGTTAAAATTGTATCTTATGACTTATAACATGAATTTCTGTAAATTTGGCTTAAATGTATGTCCATTTAATGTACCTATAAATTATGTATTAATTGGTACTATTTTACGATCGGGGCGCAGCATAACACGATGACGGTAGGATTATTTAATCTCATGTATTTTATGTATTGTGCGTTCGGAAATAAAATATGTGTACGAATGAACAGCGGGTAGCACTTTGTGCGTGGAATTAAATATTTATTTTAAGTCTAAAAGTTTAATTTAAGCTCCAAAAATATATGAATAAAACTTACGTAGATATATCGACTTTTTTGGCAAAATCCGTGTCGCGCACACAGTAAGCCGCTACTGTCATGAAAATCTTATTTGAACCAAAAATGTAAAATAATAAAATTTTATAAAAAATAAAACAGTACGGAATGAATTTTATTTTGTGCTCATATCCACTGAACTTTTTGAAATTTTAGAATCGATAACCGACTACGTACTCTTCAACGGTTTTGTCAATTGCCATAGATGAAGGAAATTGTATTACGTCAATATGTTGAATCCACAGATATAACATTATAGGTAATACATATAATCTTGTCATATCAAAGAGGAAACGTGTTTACAAATGTTTTATTATTGAAATTTGATATTTTTAATAACCAAGATAGTTGATGATTTGAAATTTAAATTATAATGATACAGACAAATATTTAAATTAATTTTTTTTTCAGTGGGTAATATGTTCAACAATAATATGGTCTAAAAATAATGTTAGTTTATTTGTAAATAATCCATTGGTGGGTTAGTTTTTATTTTACCTAGGTACCTATAGTGAAATATTACTATATAGGTATCTCCCAATTATTATTCTTAAAACAATTTTATTCAAAGATTTATTAGTTTTACACCTAACGACGATAACAATTCTTTATGTATCAATTATATACGGGAGTCTAGAACTTGAGAGTCGAATTTAAATACAAAATATATATGATATGGAAAACGTATTGATCTATTCCATATAAAATAGAAGTTTTATTAATCATTTTGGGTAAATTTTTAAAACATCACCTGCAGTTCCTTATACTGGTGTACTAATTTTTATTTGATTGTTGTATTGTTGTTGTTTTATATTGATTTATTAACATTAAACGTATAAATGAATTGTTCGTTTGTATTTTAATAGTTTATACAAAGATTTGTTACTAATAATTATTAGTTAATATTTATGACTTATGGGGCGATGGTGGTAAACTCTCCCGGGTCAATATTAAGTTTACCTGAAGGAAATGTGTAAAAACTCCCGAGTTGTTTTAAACTGTATTGCTACACTATGTATTATAGCTGTGCAGGGCTTCAGCATCATCTCAACCTCAAAAACAACACACATTTGTGAAGATTTTTGAACTAAAGTGTACATACAAATTCAAAGTTACAATAAACATAATTAAATAAAGAAAATATCATATCACAAATAATAATAGACTATAAACACCAACAAAAGTACCTCAAGTTTTCTATAAACTCTATATTAACATAAAAGGTAAATTTAAATGTTAAGTAGGTATTTTTACTATAATATACTACAGCGGTGAAAAGCGTTATTTTTTATTATTATTTTGGTACAATTGACTTTTTTTTTAATGAAATTTAAATGTATATTTGATTTATTTTATTTGTATTTTTTCTATAATTTTATAATTTTAGCCCACGGAAACTAAATACATTGATTTTTATTATTGTATAATTTACTTTTTTTAAATGGAATTTAGTATTGCTGAAGTAGACCCGGGAGAGATTACATGTTCCCGGCAAGTAGTACTGGAGTAAACCCGGGACTCAGGAGAGCTTACCTTAGGGGGAGTTTACGGGTCATTAAAATCGAGAGAATTTACAATCATCTGTATCAGTTATAACATGTATTTCTATAATTTAAACTAAAACGTAGGTCTATTTCAAGTATCTAATAATTATAATTATTCTACGACAGGGGACTAGAAAAACGACGACGGCGTTTGTACTTTGTATTATTCGATCTCTTGTATTTTATACATTTTGAGCTTCGAACTACAATATATACGTCTACAACATTTAGATAGTACATTTTTCATGACATTAAATATTTATTTGAAGTCTTAAAAGTAAATTTAAGCCCCGAAACAATATGAAAACAAACTTACATTAAACATCGACTGATCGACTCATTCGGCGGAATCCGTAACGTGTGTGCACTGCGACGCCGATGTGGAAACACTCCAGATACAGAACTGAAAATATTGTGATTTATCAAAAATAAAACCATACGGAACGCAGTGTATTTTTTTTTAACAAAAAGTTCATGTCTGCTTTCCTTATTGAAATTTGTGAATTTTTAATCGACTGTGTCTTCGGTAACAAATTTGGAAATTGCCATAGAATGTAAAAGCTAGATATTATATATTACATAAATATGATAAATCCACAGATATAATAAAATGCAACTTGTTTTATCAAAGACATTGATGAAGTCAACATAGTCAAAAATATCAATCGATGCGCTGTTGCATTGGTAATTGGAAGTTATACATTTTCATAAAATTAGATTGACGAGGAATACTATATGAACGGGAGGTAATACATAATATATATTAATTGCATGCACCTACAGCTGTAGTTATTAACAAAACAGTATGGTATGATACTGATGATTTATAAATGTGACTTGTTACTGTTGCAATTCCTTGTCCTGTAGTTTAAACATCTATGGTTTTTACTGACTATACTTTCCGATTACTTGTTTTTTTTTCAAAATGTTATTTTATATATTATAATGTGCCCAGGATGATGACAATGAAAAAGATGCGTAAAGAAAATTTGATGTCGACCGATTGAAGCATTCGGATTTATATTACGCATAAACAGTTAACAGACTGACAGAATTAATTATAAATATAGGTAAATACATAGGTATTTACTGTACACAGCTATAATACATGTGTATACAAAACTGATTTTGTATCACAAGAATAATTATAAGCCTTTATTTATAAAAAAAATGTATGCAAAATATACAATACGATTTTTCTAAACCTATAAATGTTATATATTTTATGTACCTCCCTATCCAAAAATATAACTATTTTAGTCTTTTCTATCAAACCTATCCCTGTATACCTATATAGTGCTAACTATATGAATATTGAATATATTAGTCTAGCTGGACTATAATACCTCCATATTATACAGTATTGACTGTAGACGTAGGTACTATATTCAAAATATATTTATACTTTACGTAGACGTGTTACTATATAAGTATAACCCAACTGCCTAACTACCTAGTCTTTGGCGATCGATTTGATGGCCTCGGTAGATTTGACTTATCCGACAACGACGATGGTCATGGATAATTTTTCTGCGCCCATTTTTAGTTTTTGGTTGGTTTTTGAGAATGAAAGTGAAAACTGTAAATGGAAAATAAAATATTATTAATTTGAAATCAAAATGAAACAATTACTGTCGTTTCGCTCTTACCAAATAATAGATCTGCACAAAAGGATGTGTTAGGTCGAAATCAAAATCTCGGGCTCCTATACAATCTCGCCGACCTATTCAAGGCGGGGGGTGTCCTGATTCGTGGCATGATAATATTGTAATATTACAAGGATTGTTTATTTACAAAACATTGAATACATAATATCTAAACCCGTACTGTTGCAAATTATAGCTAACAAAGTGCACATATACTGTTAGATTTAAATTTTTAAATATTGTCCCCCTTAGGCACTTATTTTACAAATTATTAACAGGAATAATTCACAAAATGATTAACTATTAGTTAAAATGTTAAATACAAGTAGAAAACATGATTAGTAAAACTTGTAAAAAGAAAAGATTCTGCACTTTCACAAAATATTTGTATCGTTTGTAGACTGCAATTAGCTAGGTGCCTAGGTAATTCATTAATCATTCTATATTATATGTGCCTTAAAAAGTTTTGTATAAAAATTATATTATAATATAAACTGGTTAGTCATGGTAAAATGTCCATCAAAATCGGTAGACATAACATGATATAAGTTATCTGAAAATAATCTTATTGTAATGTTAGCAACCAGTCTGGTTAGGTTAGGATAAAAATGCCAAGACTAGTTGGACGTCAAAAAAATAGAAATAACGTTAATGTTAACTCTACAGAAGAATATTTCCGTATAGCTATTGCTATTCCTTTTTATGACGATTTTATTCAACAACTAAAAGATAGATTTTCAAAGCACAAAACAGTTTTGTCTTCTTTATATTTATTAATACCAAAAATGTGTCATAACGTTGCAACATCAGCTAGGTACAGATTTTAATTTATAGGTATTCTGAGTATATAGATATGGATTTATTACAAACAGAAATTAAACTATGGAATAGGAAATGGATCTCACATTCACAGAACGATCGTCCTAGTACAGCCGTTAAAACATTAAACAATTGTAATTCTGATTTATTTCCGTGTATATATTTTTTATTAAAAGTTTTAGCTGCATTACCAGTTTCAACTGCAACACCCGAGAGAACGTTCTCAACGCTGAAACGGACGAAGACATTTTTGCGAAATGCTATTGGACAAAACCGTCTAAATGGCCTAGCATTATTAAGTGTTCATAGAAATATCAAAGTGGATCCCGAAGACGCCCTGAATAAATTTGCTCTTCAAAAAGATAGAGCTATTTTACTAATATAAAATAGTCAACATATTGCATGGTTATACATATGGACTATAAATTAATAATTATTTTGTAAATTTAATATTGAAAAAATTGTATTTTATATTTTATCTTTTTTTAATTTGTGCTTTTAAGTAATGTGAATAAGTCTATATGTATATAAATAATCAACTATTATGTTTATGTAAATTGAATATTATAATAATGACTTATGTTTTTTATAATGATAATAATAAAATTTTATATTTTTAACGTAAAAATGAAGTGTTTAGTATCTATATTTAAAAAAATATTAGACCCCCCCCCCCCCACCGAAATTTTTTTCCAGTTACGGCCTTACAACCAGATATACATCTATTTGCATTTACGATCTTTTTTATTTAGCTCATATTGATAGACTACAATATTATATTGTATAATTACAATAATTACAATAGGTACAATCTGGTACCTACATAAATATGTAATCTCCCGGTGGAAATAATTCGTCGTGAAAACAATTATTGTTTATTATTTTTATTTATTCGTATGACATAATTTATAATTAATATAAACGCAATAATTTATTATTTAGGCTAAAATGCACTTTACCACCCCAAGCAAAATTTTCGATTTTTTTTATTGAATTTACCTACTTATATTAACTATTGAAGAACAATGGTGCAAACAGAATTTGGCGGTCTAATTTGATCTAGTTTAGCGGCCACGGGAATTGTTCACCTTTTTTTTTTGAAACCTTGGAATTGACGCAGCGACAAGTGCCGCAAAATGTATAATCACTGCCCAGTGCCCATTATATATACTACGACATAACTTACCCTGTGACCTACTTGAGGCGGTGTTCCAGGGCCGGATTAACGTATAGGCAGTATAGACAATTGCCTATAGAGCGCTAAATTTTGAAGGGCGTCAAGCAGAATCTGATGCCAAGTATATCTTTTATTGCATTTTATTGAAAATATACTAAAAAATGCTTAATTACTTAATATATTTGTTTTGTTTGCATTGAGGTAGATAATAATAGGTATATTTTTATCTGTATTCTCCATTTATTGTGTATTTATGTTTTGTGAGTTAACAACACTGTTTAAAATCGTTTATGCAATCGTGTTGCATAGCAAGTCGAGGGTTATTTTCGATTTGTGGAGAGGAGCGCAGCGACGAGTGCCGCAAAACGTGTAATCATTGCCAATACTGTAAAATAGTACTTACTCTGTTAAACTAGATTTAATTAGTCTATTACTTCAAAACTAATAATCTACGACAATTAATTTTTGCACCATCGTTTTTAAAACGTTGAATTACATGGTTTTGGAAAAAAATAATTGTAAAATTCGTTATAATGGCGGAAAATAGATCATTGTGCGAATGCGAAAAAACGCAAAATTGCTAACTACCAAAGGCCATAACTTCGGAACTAAGTCCGACCAACAAATTCTGGATGCACCATTATACTTAAATACTTAATATAAATAATTTCCAAAAAAAAAGTCGGAAAATTTGCATGGGTGATGGGTGGTAAAGTGCATTTGTTCCTTATTTTATTTTACATGTTTTATCGTAATTATTTAACTTTTTATAAATCATTTTTTATTTTAAAGCTTGGCCACATTTTTATTTAAATGCGATTTTAATAATATTTTTACAACTCTGTAAACTGTAATGGCATTTTTTAATCCCATTAGAATTGATGATTTAATTCTACCAAGTACCAAGTAGAAAATAATACATTAGTATATTGTACTAATCGACTATTTTTTGTTTTGTTTCAGAACTGCTAATTCAAGTCATTATTGAAGTCAAACATCAATCTAAAACTCAAAAATGCCATAGCCCAAACAGTACATAATTTTATAATTTGTTTTTAATTAAAATAATATGTATTGATTTTTCAAAATAAATTAGTCACTTCCGCCAATGAAATAGTTTATTATTCATTTGTTCCATCATAGTTTATAATGTCTGTTACTATTGAATTTAATTTCAAAGATAAAATAGTGTGCAGTTATTGTTATTCTTGTTGTGATAACTTTGATGCATTGATATTTGTATCGTTTAAAAGCAATGTCTTATAAAACCTTCTTAAGCAATATTTAAACATTTTCAATAACGACTATGGTTTTTATATGGTATTTTTTAATCATTTTTTAGACATTGAATAAAAAATGTAGCGTTGTATAACTTCATAAAATGTTTATGAAATATTTAATTTCTATGAAAAATGAAAAAAAAAATGTTTTTTATCGTATGAAGCAAAGAAAATGCGTAACATTTATTAACATAATAATTATATGAAATAAAGTCAATAACGCGTGCTAAATGTAATTAATGTACAAACAGATTGTACGGCTGCAAGTTATCGCACTTATAACTTATTACGAAATATGAGGCCAATTATATTGTTATTCAAAGCCAAAGTTTATATTGTTATAGTTTTGAGAAAAATTAAAAAAAAATGTATAACATTATATTACCTACTAGGCACTAGCTGTATTATCCAGCGTTGCTCGGGGAGGTTCGGTAGAATCTTCCCTAAAATGTCCAAATCGGAATACGATTTCTTAGTATACATATACACATCAACAATAAACATTGCAGCTAATATAATATTGTTAAAATAGTTTTCCGGTTCATATTATGTGCTTTGAAAAATAATAAATTGGCGCCAAATTTTCGTGATAAGTAGTAAGACGTGATAACGTGCAGTCTGCACCACGGACTAAGATATAAAAAACCTTTTGCACATGGTATTGTGTAATACCTATATTTACCCGTAGTGTTAAGGTACGGTTTCCCTTGCGCGATTGCGAACGCGAACCGCGAACGCGATCAGCGAACGCGATCGACGAACTAAGATCGCGTTCGCATCGTCTTGGTTTATTCTGAACGATTTTACGTCGCGATCGAGAGTAATTTATCTCATCATTCAGTCGTACTTAATATTTTGATGTGTGAAGTACTCTAGTGAACGGTGTAAACGAACATACTGTGAATTTTTAAATTATAATGGATACATCTGACGACGTAAATATATTGAAAATTCTCTTTGAAGAAGAAGATGATGATGACGTTTTGCTCTTGTATTTGTCAGAAGAAAAAAGAAAAGGCCATGATCAATTATTTACAAAGAGAAGTACGGAAGGTTATTATGAAATACTAATCAACGGTCATTTAAAAAATAATGAAATCAAATTTCGAGAATTTTTTAGAATAAATCGTAATCAGTTTGATTTTATTTTAAATTTAATAAGAGACGACCTAGCCTTAAATCCGACTTTTTTTATAAGGAAACCAATAACACCAGAGGAAAAATTGGCAGTTACATTAAGGTAAGTAAAATTTATAAATTACTAACAAACAATGAAATTAGCACACATATTACTACATTAGTATATTGTTATATCCTTATTTAATATAGTATTCAATAAAAAATATACATAAAAACTAAAAAAAAAAAATTATTTTCCTTTATTATTGGTACACGTAGTACCTAATCATATTATATTTACATAAAAGTTATATATTATAACAATCAATATAAAAAAAAATTTTAAATCTTATTAAATTATACAAATATTTATAAATGTATAAAACCATGGTTAATTAATAAAAATAACATATGTTCCTATAAAATATTCAATATAAAATATGCATGAAAATTAAAAACTAAAAAAAAATCATTTACCTTTATTACTGGTAGTAAATACCTAATTATATTTTATTGTTTTACTTTATTTTACTGTGAATTTGTGTTCCATTCATTATTCATATTTGCTACTGAATCGAAAGGCGTTAATATATTTGAAGATCCAAACTGTTGTTGAGTATTTGTATATGATGGTGAACTTATTGAAGGCGGACTATAATTATTATATGGAGTATAGTGGTTTTCCAATGAATGTGTGGAACTAGTAGTTGACTGGCTTGGTGTTATTAATACTCTATTGGATATAGGCGTAGTGTAACGATTACCTGGATCATGAAATTGTAAATCGGTTAATACAGTTAACATTTTCAATTTGGCTTGTGCAATTAAATGTGGTGGCAGTTTTTTCACAGATATGGCTAAGCTTTTAAAGAAATGGTCCACATCATCATCGTCTACTGTATTTTTTTTTGAACATATTTGTGTCATGAGCTGTGTTCTTTCTTTTGATCTTTTTTCTAAAAGTTCAGTAATGTTTAAATTTTTTCTCTTGTTCATTTTTCGTGACCTGGACATCGATGGTGATATTGATTGATCACATTGAGTTTGTGGTGATAACGGTACCTCTTCTGTAATATTTACTTCTTCATCACTTAAATCTGAACCGGAATTTTCATTTGCATCAGTATCATACATATTAGATGTAGTACTGTAAAAATAAATGATAAATATGATTATTAAATTATATCTATGATTAAATTTTTTTACAAAATATTAACAATCACTACCAAATACCTACTTAATTTGTTGTCATAGCTATCATTATTACTTACATTCTTTCTTGTGGTACCGTATCCAAAAATGTTAAAAATGGTGCTAAATACCATTTTGATGGTTTTGAAGACGCACTTGATCCTGTTGTCATTTTTCTTGTCCGTTTATTTTTTAAGTAAGCATCTTTTATGTTCTTATACCTTCTCCTGCAGTCATCATCTAATACAAATAAAAGTAATAGTAATCAATTTTCAGTTTTTTTAATTAAATAATAATTATATTAAAAATTAAGTAAAATATCGAAAAGAAATTATGTTAAATTATGTTTTTGAGATTAATTCTCATAGAGTTATATTTATGTATACATACTGTATATAATTTATAAATATATTATTTAAATAAATAATGAAAGAAAGTATATAAATATGTAAATTGTAGGTATGTAAAAAACAATTTAGCCTGGGGTATTATTAATATTGTATGTAATCATAAATGATTTTGATGTTATACATAACTATCGGGTATTAAACAAAATAAAACATGACTAATTATAAAATCAATCCTACATTTCCTACATTGTTTATTTATGTATATGTATGCTTTAAATATATGTTGATATATTTATTAAATTATAATATAATATATATGACTTTTTTTTAGATATTTAGCTTCTGGAGAAACGTATCGTTCGCTGTCTTTTGCTTTTCGCATATCACACAGCTATATTAGTATTATTATAAAAAATACATTAAAATCTATGAAAATGCATCTGTTACCAATTTGTATACCTAATCCAAGTAAATTAAATATGAAAGATAAGGCTAATGAATTTTGGACAAGATGGAATTTTCCAAATTGCATAGGCGCTATCGACGGTAAACACATTCGAATGAAGTGCCCAAAAAATACCGGTTCATTGTATTTTAACTACAAAGAATATTTTTCTCTAGTCTTATTGGCCCTAGTTGATGCAAATTGTAAATTTTTAGTAATTGATGTTGGGTCCTATGGTAAAGAAGGAGACAGTGGCATATTTGGAAAATCAAAAATGGGACAACAAATTTATTCTGGAGATTTTAATTTCCCAGAAGATGAAAAACTACCAGGCACTGATAATTCGACACCATTTGTAATTGTTGGTGATGAAGCATTCAGACTACATAAAAATATTATGAAACCCTTTTCTAGATCTTCAGCTAGACAAGATAGAGCTAAAACTATTTTTAATTATAGGCTGAGTCGTTGTCGAAGAGTGACAGAAAATGCATTTGGATTACTAGCACAAGTTTTTCGAGTATTTAATACTGCAATAGCAATTGATGTCGAAGTATGTGACGATTTAATAATTGTTGCATGCTGTTTGCACAATTTATTGAGAGATGCATTTTTAGAAAAAAGTAATAAAATTTACTACGAATATGATGAAGGGCAAACTTTTGAGATGGGTAGTTTAAGAAGTGGAGGTGGCTTTGCAAGTGCAGATGGTTTTGATGTGAGGGAAAAGTTTAAACAATTTTTTATTCACGAAGGAACTGTCCCATGGCAAAATCAACAAATTTCTAGAACATCATCAACCAATACTGCTTTTATCAACAATCAAATTTAATTATTTGATACTTTCTAAAAATATACTTTGCCATTTTTTAAAAAAAAAAAAATATATAAGTGTTTTTAAGTATAATGTATATTATACTATTATTATTATTATTATGTGTATTATTATTATTATTACATGAAAAATCTTCATACAATAAAAAACCTACAAAATATTATACAATTATTTGGCTATTTAAAAATAATTCATTGTACTCGTATACTAATATACCTAATGTCCTAATATATCACAGATATTAAATGATAAATATTAATAATACTAGTTTTAATATTATAATTTATTTTTAGCTTATTGTAAACATACATTTACATAAATGTACTTCTAAAATAATTATTCTTAAAAATAGACTGTGTTATTTTAAAATAATAATTTATTTTAAGCTTAAAGAAAACCTCTGTTGTACTACTCGTAATATAATATAAAAAACCCTAAAAAACATATAAACTTTATATTCCTACAATGAGTATTTATAACTAGTATTTAAACACACTATTTATTATTTATTAATTATTATATTTTACTTACTACTACGTCCAACGGTTTCACTAATATTCTTCCAAATGGCATCTCTAATATTTAAATCTTTGTAATCCTTGTTTTGAGGATTATAAATTGGCGGATTTTTAGCAACACATTCAACCAGAGCTTCATCTTCTACTTTGCTAAATTTGGTCATTAGAGCACTCATTGTTGAAAAACACGACCAACGTCAACCAGCAGTCAATCATAAATGAATGTCATATCATAATTGTCTTTCAAAATAACAAATTAATCGCGACGCGAACGCGATTTGACTGCTCTTGAAGCAGTCACTTCGCGTTCGCGCCGCGATCAAATTTAGATCGCCGACCGCGATCGCGCAAGGAAAACCAACTGTATTTAATTTACATTGTATCAGTAGTCGCGCGATAATGATGCGCGATCTTAGATCGGATCGCGTTCGCGGTTCGCGTTCGCAATCGCGCAAGGGAAACCGTACCTTAAATAATTGCGAAGATACAGCGATAATCTGCGATAATTGTTGATAATCGTCGACAACGGAAGGAAGCATACACTGTATCATAGTTTATTTATAATTCGCATATAATAACTATATCTGACCAATGTTAAGAGGACGTCGCACCCGCATGTGTTGTCTCCGTCTTACACACGTACGACATAACAAATTTCCGTTCGCTAGTTTCAATAGGGTGCAGTCAGTTTTGATATCAGAGTGAATTGACCTATTATCAAACTTTGAAGCAATGACATTAGCTGTGTCCTCTCGTTGGTCTTTTACGATATTTCAATTTTTAAGTTAGATATAGTGATGTAAAGTATTAATATTTTAAAATGCTCATAACTCACGTAAAAATTAAAATATTGTAAAAAACCAACGAGAGAATACATAAAATGTTATTACCTAAAAGTTTGATAATAGGTCAATTCACTTTAATATAAAAACAGAAAATACCCTATTGAAACTAGCTAACGAAAATTTGGTATGCCGTACGTGTGTAAGACGGAAACAACACATGCGGGTGCGACGTCCTCTTAAATTCTTATACATCGATTCAGTATCTGTTCTGTTTGTCACCAGTTTAATAGTTAATACAGTTCTTAAAATGGAATTTTTTGGAAGCAAAGGAGGTAAAAATATGTAGAGTTTTGATAGTTTTAAATATGTTTTTGGTTATACGTCACAAACAAATGTAACTCGGTGGAGATGTTTCATGAAAAATTGTCCGGCCAATATTTTGGAAAAAGAAAAGTAATACTTGAATGAGTTTTGAATCTACGAATAAAATAAATAAATGTATTTAATTATTTGTGAAAAATGAAATTAATTTATTCTTTATTATAGGTGATCATGGAGATAATATTGTTCAGTCAAAAATATAGATCGTCAAAAATTAGCAACGACATGTAAGCGGTAAGCTGTCGAAGATATTTTGTCAGGGACCTAGAAAAAACAGTTGCCAAGTTCGGCATATAAACTTTCTTGATTTTCGATTTTTAGAAATGTATTAATTGTATGCAATATGTAAATAACAAATAATAAAAATGTAACTCAGTAATAATGAGTATAAGTGGGTAATTAAGCTAAATTTAATATATGAGAGAGATCCGATATCACACCCAAGCAGTATAACAATTTGAATCCAGAAAACCGTCTGTGTAACAGCCTTGCAAAAAATCATTTTCATTTTCATTTAGCGAGGTAGATTACCGAAACTGGAGAGCGGATTTTGTTGTTTGGGATCTTGTTGGGTTCACGCTGGCTAGGAGAAGTGCAGTGAAGATTTTCAGATCTTTATATTAAATATTTACTACAGAGCTTTAAAAAAAATTAAAACACATTTTATCGGGCGTTTTTTGATGTTTTTCAGCTTTAAGTCTTTGTAGTAAATTAACGATTGAAGATAAAGTTCTGAAAATCTTCACTGCATTTCTCTTAGCCAGTATGAATCTAACAAGATCCTAAATAACAAAATCCGTCCTCCAGTTTCAGTAATCTACCTCGCTAAATTAAAATCTAGCAAAAAAAAACTTTTTTTAACTGTGAAAAATTAAATAATTTTTTTTTTTTAATTTCACATTTTGTATCTACTTGATAATCCCTTTTTAATGAGCTATCAACCAAATTTTTAGCTATCATAGTTTTGGAGAAAAGTTAAAAAATAGAAATATTAGATTAGGTTAGGTTACTGCTCACGCCATAGAGTAATATTACTCTATGGCTCATGCCGACGTTTTTGCATAGATAATATATACTAATATATAATATTATCTATGCGTTTTTGTGGATTCAAATCGTTATACCGTGTGATATCGGATCTCTCTCATTAATATTTCATATTAAAGCTAGCTTAATTACCCACCTACTCATTACTACTAACTACTAAATTACATTTTTATAATTTTCCTACTTAACACAAATTCTTGAAATTTTAAAAATTCAGCCTTTTTTTATTTAAATTACCATTCTCTTACTTGATTAAAAATCAAGAAAGTAAAAATACTAGGTGAGATTCAACTATTAAACTTATATAACATTAGTCCCCCCCCCGGAATTTTTCCCCACTTTAAGCCATGCTTCAACTACAACTGTTGAAATTTTTACAGTTTTACATAATATCTAAATTTTAAATAGGCTATAGTACATTTTTTTGTTGTTCTACAACAGGACGCGGGGTTCAGATGTCACGCCGGGCAGGTTATATCTAAAGCACATAACTCCAATAATTATCAAATAATGATAAAAGGCATAATGACGTCGTCATGGACAGTGACAATTCTTTCCTGCTACGATCCATATTCGCATAGAACCACGATCAAGGCGTTTAAATGCCTACTTGACCAGACGTGACCACGCTGTACATAATTATATTTGAACAACAAAAACAACGACGACGACTATCGTTCGTCTTATCTTATTTTTTATACATCAGCTGTTCTGGCCTTCGTTCTCGAATCCCGATAGCCACCTACTATCGCAATCGAACTTTCGCACGTTTCAAGTTTTCAACTTAGAAGTTCTAACGATTAATGTTATACCGTATACGACGTATCCAATAACACTTAACACTGGACATTGTTAATTGTTATTATTTATTTTGGTTTTGGTTTCTTTTCTGATTGTAATTTTCACGCTATATTTTTATTTTCCAGTGATTTAAGTGGCGCATTTAATATTTCGCCCGCCTTTCGACGTCTGTCCGATCGTCACAGAAATGAATATCATCTTCTCGACAATATGAGTTTTTTTTCCATTTGTGAGTATAATATTATTATCATGTTGAAGCGAAAACATCGAACCGTCACAATGTAGTAAACCGTATAAAATAAAACCAGCTTCACGTATCCTGTATTGCTTATCTGACTAGGTACCTGAAGTCTGAGGGTGCTGACCTTATTTATTTTATCCACACTGAAGACCAACTCAATGATTTTATGTACTTACAGAGGTCCCACTGATACTATTCTATAGATTCTACTTATTTAAATACTAAGTATTCCAATTCTCTGAAAATTTTTTAATAAAATTCCTGATAATATTTATGACACATATTGCCTATATCAGTACAGTAGATCAAATAAAATAATATTTCTTCGCCTTAAATACAATAATATTGAGATAAATACTATACTAGGTTGTACAAGCACTATTTTTTCTGTGGTACAAGGTACCTATTTGATGTTTCACTTGTGTTTATATCACCACATTTGTATTAAAACTATTATGAAATTCCAAAAATGTCTTCTATAAATTTGGGCTGAATTTTAACTACACCTATCTATGAATCACACAGCAGGCTTTATTAATTAATATTTTCTATTTGAAGTTTAGTAACACAATCAGTGAATATTGACATATTATTTTTGAAGATACTTAAAATAAAACAGTTGCTTGTGTATTATTAGCGTATTTGTTAGTAAAAAAATTAGCAATATTTTTTTGATGTTCCTATATTTTTTAAATATTATTAATGTCTTATTACTTATTGTATATGCATTTATATACTTAGTTTACTACAATTTAATAACTTAACAATACCTATAAATGTTCAATTTGTTGACAGTTTCAAAGAATAGTAATAGCTCTTCTAATACACCAAATAAACAATCAAAGAATATATTATCAAAGATGGTTGATCAAGACTTAGTATTACAGGTAAATTTAGTGGTTGATTCTTATATAGTAATTTATAAAATACATTTCTAGTAATAATTTTAAATGTTTACTTGTTTACAGGAAAAATTAGAAAAGTTAGAAAAACAAAAAGTAGGTTATAATGCTTTTTATTTTTAAGTTGCATTACATTAATTTTGAAAATCCTACTTGATAATAGAATTTAAGAAAACAGAATCTTCTCAATGAAGAAAAAAATACCAAAGAATGTGAAGAAAATAAAATTCGTCTTCATCAGAAAAATAGCAACAATGATAAAGTAAATAAATTTATAGTCATAAATAATTATTTGAATAAATATATTAATATAGCTGTTTTAGAAAAAACTATCATCACAGATTATAATCTGTTATAGCACAGATACATTTAAAATACATACATACATTACAAAACACAATTAACACATATTCTTAAGGTAACCATAATTCTGTAAACTAATTCAATCATCAATAACAATTTATTGTTTATGCTATGTTCCTATATAATATAAATGAAGAAATGTAGGTACTAGTGTTCTGCAATCTTTTTTTATTAATTTTGTCTTTTACCAGAAGATGTCACTAAAATATGTATTAAATTGTATCACTCTAAAACTAAAACACGTTAAAAAAAAAAATGTATTATAATGTTATTTATTTGTTTTTAATTGTAGCTGATTCAATTTTTATTAACTGATGAAGAAACTACCAATCAGTTAGTATCTTCAATTCAAAAGGATAATCTACTAAAACACAAACAACTTTTGAATCATTTAAAAGATGGTACTATTTCAAGTAGTGGCTATTTAACTCGATGACCCACCTGAGTTGTCTGACCAGGAAAACAATTTTGAAAAAGAGTTTGGGTTCTGTTTCAAAAATGTTATCTTTAAATTAATGTTTTGATTGGTTTTTGCTGGGTGAATGGTGAAGGAATAGTGTAAAATAAAATTTCCCGGGTCGATATCAGTTAAATATGCCACTAATTATTATTATTGTTAATTTCTATATAATTCTATGTTTATTACAAATTTGTTTATTTGTGTTTTCAGTCGAGAAAGCATCAAAAGAATTAATAAATGATACTCTTAACTTAAGCCAATCATTTAAAATGAATTATTATGAAAAATATAGTAAATGTGATAAAATTAAACATATCAATCATGATGATGAATTAAAAATAAGAAAGTAAGTTTTTTTTAATAGTAATTAAATCAGTTAAGGTGGTTGGAAGCAGCGTACTTATATCATGATTTAAACTTTAAAGCTTAACAAAATTACTCTCACTTAGAATAATCAGATTTGAATTCAATAAAAAGAATTTAGTTTAGTGATATATTTTCTAGGTTATAATGAGACTCGAGTTTTGATATTTCTTTTAAAATTGTTCTGTCGTTCTGAAATTCCATTTTGATTTATATATATTTTTAATTTTTAGGTTTACTTTAATGTCCTTTTAAGAAAGTTAAACAATTATTCTAAATTGACTTCCAGTTCCCACATTACCCTAGAAAAAATAACAATTAGTACAAAATATACTTTTACAGAATTAAAAACAAATCATTCTAAGTTGACAACAAAGTACTGATTTACAACTATTTTCTGTTTATGAAATATATTCATTTTATATTTTACAGAACTGACAGAGAATTTACATTAAAAGTTGAACAAATAATTGCAGAAGTAAATATGCAACGTTGTTTACTTGTAAATAAAGTGTCAAATAATGATTCATATGAAATGGAAAAATTAACTAATCTCCTCAATACAAGCAATTGTTACCGTCAAGTTCTAAAAGAACATTTGAAGTCCATGTATAATCAGCTCAAATATTTAACTGCTGTTGAATTACAAAAGCAAAACTCTCAGCTCAATAAGCAAATTGTATGATTAACTACTAACTAACTTCCTTTAAAATAGTTTTTTTCATCATGAATCAATTGTTTTCTTTACAGAATAATTTATGCAACGAAAGAATTACAATTACAAAATTGCTTGTGGATTTTATTGATAAAAAAAACCAAAACCAAAAATATTTAATTCAAGAATTAGAAGCTCAAAATGTTGAATTTGTAAGTAAATAGTTTAAAGATACATAATATTATTAATTTAATATTTAAATGATTGCAATACTGAATAGAGAAAACAGAGACCTACTATTTGGCACTCAGCTGAGAGCTCTTTTAACTTTGTAAGGGGTAGGAGTGTCTTATTATTATTCATTTGTAAAGAATCATTAAATAATAAATTATTAGTGAAATTCAGTTAAATGTGTACTTTTAACAATAAATTGTCACTCACCAATTAAAAAATAATAATCTACGTTAATAATAAATCTTAAAATATTTTGATGTGTGTTGCAATGTGTTACATTTTTACCAACTAGATAAAAACTTCCAATTGATGAATGAGGTCACTAGAAACTTTTAGAGCTTCCTTTATTATTAAAACATTTTCTATTGCAAGACCTTAATATATAATCCACAGAATTATAAATACAAAATAAAAAAAAGTTGTAATTCATAATAGTTTTAAATTAAAATTTATCTTCAGTCAATTAATCAATTAAATTACCTATAATTTTGTACCTTATTATTCAAAGCTGTAACATTCCATCCAAACAATTTTGTAGCTTGGTTGTTATATCAGTGTTCTTTATATGTAGATTTAAAAATAACCAGACCAAGTTTTTTTTTCTATAAAAATACTAAATATATATATATTTATCATTGTTATTGTTTTTTTTTTAGGATACAACTACAAAATGGTTATCACAGTATTCAAAACTGGTTAATGACATGCCATCTGAATTAACATTTTCCAAGAACACAATTGACCCAACATTATTACACAGAGTGTGTACAGCTGGCGGTGGTCATCTTCTGTTATTTATTTTGGAGAACGATCTGATATTACCATTGACAAAAGAATACCTTGTAAAAGTAATTATTGTTATTATTTATGTATATTTTCGGTATCTATTATGAGTGTGTTTATTTATTAGATGGGTGTTAATAGCTGTGATGATCAAGCAATATTAATAAATACATTAAATTATTTTCCTAAACCGTCTGCTCCAACTGAAAATGAGTTTTCTCCATCAGCTCCATTTTTAGATGAAGTCGAATGTATAATTTGCATGGAAATAAAAGTAATATTTTATACTACTACTATTCTACACCAAGTTATTGTGTACATTTATTGTTTACTAATATTCACATTCACAAATTAAAATGGTATAAAATATAATATGCTATAATTTAATATATATCAGGGGTAGCCAACATGAATATTATTGTTTAATGTATATAATATATTATATTATAAAATATATTCACGAGCCACATGGATAAGTACAATGCGATCAAGAGCTAAAATGTTTATAAATACATTTTATAGTTTTTATAATTTGATCTAAGTAATAAAGATAAAGATATCAAATCGCAAATTAGAATTAGTTCAATATTATTTTGTTTCCATTAGATTACTAACTATCTAATGTATTTCAATACATTATGTCATTATGTCACTGTTAAAATAGTCTGTGTTGAAAAGTGCTGTTGTAAATACCTTATAAAAATATTTGTAACATTTTACGATTGTACAATTACGGTGTCAACACCTAAATGAGCGGTAAAACGTAAATATGAAGAAGAAAAAAGAGAATACAAATTAGAATGGGAAGAGCTGTATTTTTTCATATTGAAAACGACAAACCATTTTGTCTCTTATGTCAATTAACATTATCACTATTTAAGGTTAGTAATTTAAAATGGCTTATGAAACCAATTACATAACATTTAATCGAGAGTTTCTAATCGGTTCTGATTTGGGGCAAAATAAACTCATGTTCGATAAAATTAAAATTTGCTAACAAACTAATGTTATGTCAATGTTTATTAACGAGGCAGATGACTGCGTAGAAGCAAGTTTTGTAATCGCCTCTAATATTGCTCAAGCAAAACGCCCATATACTGATGGTAAGTATATAAAAAAATAATAATATTTAAGATGTAATTTCTTTTTAAATCCTGAAAATCAAAAACTTTTATAAATAGTTGAAAATATATCGGCTTCAAGACATACAGTAGAAAGGTTTTATTTCAACAATTTGCTTTGTTGTTTTCACTAATTTAAAAAATGACATTACTAGTTGTTTGTTTCTTAGTCTAGCTTTAGATGAATCTACCGATATTCAGGATAAACCTCAGTTAGCCATATTTGTTTATTTATCTATATATTCCCTTACAATAAAATACTTTTATTTAATAATGAATGCCAAAAAATAAAAATTCATAGTAAAAATAAATAGTCAATTTTAGTTTTTGTTAATGAGAAACGATCCGCATGCGACTATAACCCAGCCATAAGTTGGTCACCCCTGATATATATACCTTGTTCAATGAGAGAACACACAGTGGACCGATGAAAATCTGTTCTTCTGCATATCCCCACTCAACATAATATTCTATAGTGGAACCATAGGTTCATGGTATAATTAATAAGCAATACCTTATAGGCTATAATTAAATATTTTTAAAATATTATTATGTACAA
This sequence comes from Nasonovia ribisnigri, assembly GCA_027563435.1. NCBI lineage: Eukaryota > Metazoa > Arthropoda > Insecta > Hemiptera > Aphididae > Nasonovia > Nasonovia ribisnigri. Next base: position 147,093 of record JANEHU010004984.1, on the reverse strand, counting down.
TAAAATATAATAATATATCATGTTAAAGTTTGAAATACCTATGAATAATATTTTTGAAATGTAACACATTAACAAATTACTAATTTTGTCAAAATTTGAACCTCAAATAACTTTTAAAAAAATGGTGATTATTTATTTTTAAGATTTTTGAGTTTTAGTTAGAACTACTTATGAGAAGCATTGTATTGCAACTAAAAATAGAACATTTTATAAATTTTGAACTGAAAAATAATTTAAAAATGTTCTTGATTTTGTTGAATTTCCCAAAAACTTAAATAAAAACTCTTATAAAAAAATTGTGACCGTATTTTAGATAATTATTTAAAGCGGTCAGAACTCATGAGAAATTTCATTGTAAATATTCAAAAAACAAGTTATATTAAGTATAATTTTAAATATCTAAAATTAGAACAAAAAGAACCAAAATATTTTTGTAATTATATCATTTAAAAAATGTTAATATAAATACTTGGTGAAATTTAAAATCTCTATGGTCATTGATTTTTGAATCGCAACAAAAAAATATAATTGATTTTGTATATAAAATCTAAGTTATTCCATGCTAATTTAAAATAATTTTGTTTATATTAACTCAAACTAAAATAATACATTTTTTTTTTTTAGTTTGATGTTTTATTTGTTCCTTGTGGACACTTATGTTGCTGTTGGAAGTGTTCGGAACAAATATCATTGTGCCCTATGTGCAGAACTGAAATCTTACATAAATTTGATGTTAAAAATATAACCTGACTGTTACTTATATCTGTTTTTTCAGTCTTAGCGTTGCTACTATTGGCTAGTGTTTATCTATTATTATATAACATATTTTATACTATGGAATTAGCTTTGAATAGCATTCACAAAACTTATTTTTTCATAATAATAAAGACTAATTTAGCTTATACAAAATTATATTTTCATATTGATACTATTATTGTTATTTAATTAATCCATGTTAACACATTATAATACATTTATTTTTTCTACTGTTCTAAAAATTACATTATTTTATAATAAAAATAATAAATGTTCAAAAAAAAAAATAAGGACTTAATAATAATCACAATTCCAGATCATCATCCACCAAATCAATCACGTCTGCATCGTCTGCATTTTTATTTGGTGTTGGTTTTTTTGTATCTTTCTTTTGTTGTTTTGTCGACTTGAAATCTACAGGGGAAAAAAACAATAACAAAGATGTAGAACAAATATTTTTCAGAAAGCAATTTAAACACTACAACAATAGATTTTACTATTTTAGTCAAGCATCATATATTTATCAAAGTGACAAAGCATTATGAAATATGTACCTATTCTAGTGAATGATAATGGTCAAATATCTCATGAGTAATGTATTTTGGAAGAATATAGGAGTAAGATATGTAATAAATACCATTAAGCATACAATTTACCGACCCAAATGGGTAGGTAGAAATTAATTTTTTCCATCCCTATCTAGTATTGATAAATTATTATGTACTTGTAATTTGTGCGTTGTTTTGCAGAATTATAATATTTAAGTTTTCTATAATTATAACATACTTTGTCGTTCAGACTAGTCATATTTTATATAATTTGATAAAGCACGTATTCAAATTTTATTTTTTAACTTAAGAGGACAACATACTTGAGTGTGTTGTATTCATCTTACAAATGTACAACATATAGTAAATTTGTGTTCAGCAGTTCTAATTTTTTGTAGTAACTTATAATAATAGAAAGCATTGACTTTTTATCAAACTTAGAGATAAACTGAACACTATTTGTGTTTCCACATGTTTTCAAGCAAGCTAAGTACCTATGTAAAATATTACAATTGTAATTTTTAAATGTTCACTTAAAAATTAAAATATTGTAATATTGTATGGATATCTATGGAAAACCATAGATATTGTTCTTATTTTCAAGTTTGAAAATAGGTTCTTTCATTATATCATTAAAGGTTACTACACAAGATGATGGTATCCGTCCTCATAATTATAAGTGGAAATTAAGACAAGTTGGTTCTGTGAGTATAGTATGAAACAATGAATTTAGATTACTTGCCTATTAATAATATATAAGTATAATATATATATTCTGTGATTATTATTTTCATATTAATTTTTTAGTTTTAGGAATTCTGTTTGTTATTAGTTATTACATATTATTTAAATAAAAATATAATCTTTAAGCTATATTATCTTTACCTATCTAGATTATAATATAGCAGATCTTTATAGTGGTTTTTTATTAGTTTATAATTAGTCAGGTATAACAGTAAAAACAATAATTACCTATTTATTTTCAACATCTACAGGTTATTTGATGGTTAAAAATTCAAATCAAACTTAATTGAAATAATCTAACTGTAATTAACCATGAATGTTTTGCTTACACCAGTGAATTGTGATAATATTATATTGATTTAAATTATTAATGATATACAACATTTTTTTTAAATGTTTCTAATTATAAATTAAAATATAGAAGTATTATGCTTAGGTGACTTTAAATACTTTTGGCCGTTACATAGGTGAGCCACTGTATAAACACCCAACGAAAAAACTTTTACCCATCATATCTTATTAAAGGTACCTGCCTAGCTGATAGGGGTAGGTAAATTGTTTTATTTAATGTATCGACATACCTTCCAACAGTTGCTGCAACGGTTCGATCAGACATTCGAAATCGACCTGGGCCAACGCTTCCAGCACGTCTTGGGCACTGATTGTTTTCTTGTTCCTGCTCGTTGCGATCGTAGTGGCTTGATTGCTAACGTACAATATGAACACGGATGCTGCTCTGGCCAAAGCAGTCTTAGCTTCTTTCGATACGATGATGTTGGCCGGCAACACTTCCTTAGCAATACGGGTGATCGCCGTCACCGGTAAATTTAAATCTTCCAGACGTTCGGCCATTTCGATGACCTGTGACGGCACTCTGCTGTTACCAAACTGTAAATGATCGGAACGGTACTTGTAGCATTCAAAAAACCGAAATCGGAGAAGCGAGATGTCGTTTGTCGACAAGGCGAGTGACGAGTGGTGGTGACTAGTTACAGTTCAGAAAGTAGTGGGACACTGAAACGTAGTACTGAAGTAAAGAAAAAACTGGAATCCAACAAATGTAAAGTGACAAGGTTTATAATTACTGCAGCAAATCAGTCGTGGGTCGCGAGCTCGTGAGTAGTTTGTTCTGAAACGCTTTGTTTACGATAACGTTAAAAATTAAAACACGGGAAGGCGGGAACGAGTGAACGACGCGAAGACGTGCGATGTGATAAGAAACCTTGAATGCTCGGTGGAGTCACAATATATAGCGCCACAAAACTCGTCCATCCAGTTGCGAGAAAATGATTTATCAATGAACATTATTTTATTAAACAGGCACCTCTTTCGCATTGGACACCTTGAGTACGTGCCCTGGGCCTCATCGGGGGGCTCCGTGTTTACCTGTTTTAATAAAATAGTACTCTATCCAAGTCGTAGGGACCCGAGTCCCGAATGCCCCGATTAGTACACTACTATCTAGGGCTTCAGAAAGGTTACAGCGACGGCCCTGGCGATAAAATTTACCATTTTCCTACTACCCATTACCCACGAACCATTCACCCATTTAAGGTATTGGTCGAGCAACACGTGGTTGGTGAACTCACGGTTATATTTTTTTTATGGCTATTATACATGCCACTGCCATCGACCATAGTATAAGTAATAAGTATACTTGGTACTGGACCCAGGTGTCATGTATTCGGATGACAGTTTTCCGCACTACGTACACCAACGATACGACGAGGAAGGTGCATCGTTTAAATTGTTTTTGGAGGTATTCCGGAAAGTGATGAGGCACTTAGCCAAAATATTCCAAAATCATGACAATATTATATAGTAGGTAATCGCTACTTCCGCTTACTCGTGCCTGCCGAATCCAATATATCAAGAGTAATAATATCCAAAATTACGATGTTTTTTTATATCTTAATAATTACAGTAGAAATATTATAATTTTTACAACTAAACCTAGGTATTGTTTAAAATTTGTTTTATATTAAAATATTCCAATGAGAAGCAGTACCTAGGTATAAGTAGTAAGTACGTATGTCGTATATAGTACTTACGAAGCACGGACTACTACACGTGGTTAGTATAGTCTCCGTGCTACGAAGGTAGATTTAAGATTTAAATACATCTCTTATCACTACGTCTTTTTTTTGTCAAAAAATAGGCTATAAAATATTAATCTAAAAATTAATAAAAAAGTTAAATTATAAAAATAAACGTTTATCATATACGTCTAAGTTTAAAAATCGTTGAAATCGAGCAAATTAAAAATGCAATGTAATAAAAGAAAAAAAAATAGACTGTCTACAAAACTCATTTTGTTTAATGACCAGGTGATATTCACCTTATAATACGTTTGACGTTCGTCCAATTGCAAATTGGTCATCGTCAGTATAGTTTTAATTTTGTACCAATAATGTTCTCGTACAAAAAAAGTGCTACTTTATAACAACTATAAATAGCAGTTCAATACAGAGGTGGATTGCCGATTGGCGATTGGTCCAGTGGTCTACTGTCTTACAGAAGACAGTGGGCCGCTGTCCTTGGCTGGGTTTTGGGCCGGTACCTTGTAAGTGGTGCGATTTATCGTTTAGGACATCGGTACATAAACATATAATAGGATTATATATTTATATATAGTTGTCCCGCTCAAATGGTTCCAGTTTCTATAACGAATAAAACATAATGACTCTGTTTAACTTGCCATTACCTATAAAATTTAGGGGGAAGGTAAAAACCTATTTTGGTGGTTATCTCCGGGCTGAGGAGGGCCCTCTAACTCCCAACTAATTAAGCCAATAGTCAGGGTAGGGACTCGTTATGTCTCTGAGTTATGGACTCAGTCCGGCCCTGGTTTCTACTTTCTATTATTTTTTTCGTTGTTACATCACGTTAATATTAGTGATACTATTTCAAGATAAAATTATAATAAACGAAAATATATAACAGTATATATGTATATAGTTCATACCATCAGGTGCAGACTGGCTAGGATGCTGCCCATGCTGGGATGCTACAGCGTCATCCCTTGCCTTAAAAAATATTTGATCTGATTAGTATTGTACAATTTTGTTTGAATGCTTGTTGTAATTTGGTACCTATTTATGTTTTTATTACGTATTTTCAATATTTTATTAAAACAAAATACAATATTTTAATATTTTATAAATAATCTACATATTTTAATTTTGCCCTAAACATTTTTGTTATTTGCCTTTTAAATTATGTAGCATCCTGTGCTCTTTTTTACCAGTCCGCGCCTGTATACCATGTACACTTATATATCAATATATCTAATACAGTAAAACTCGCTTAAGACGCTCCCGCTTAACGCTTAAGACGCTTTCCCGCATAAGACGCTGTTTTCCGTCGGTCCCTAGACATTTTTCCTATACTAGCCAATGTAAAAACCACCTGTTAAGACGCTCGGTTTTTCTATTTCTAATCGGATAAAACGCTCTTTTGTTCAGCAGATAACGATAAATTTTAGTAGTTTTGTGAAAATAAAAATAGAATTTTTACTCCTATACGTGTTCTTATCGTTTTATTTTATCGCTAAACCAATTTTCTAAGTTACAACCCCTAGATCAGGGTATCATTAAAGTGATAAAACAAAAGTAGCGAAAAAAGTTAGTTCAGCGGTACTTGAGAGACATGGAGAGTACCAACAAAATTTCAACTAAAGTAATGTTTTGGACTCCATTGCGTTAGTGCTGCTTGGGATGAAATTAAACCAGATGTAATAATAAACTGTTTTCGGAAAGCTGCATTTGGTGTGTTGAACAACTCTGAACAGGCTGATAGCTCACCTTTAGAAGAAGAGGACTTTCAGCTTTTGCAAAATTTTGTTGATTATGCAACAGTAGATGATGAGCTCGTAACCAGTAGCACTCGGACTTTAGATGAAATAATCGCTGATACGAACTTAGTGGAGAATGAGAAAGAAGATGACGATCAAGAAGAAGAAGATCAAGACTTTCCAGTATCTACTCCTACAATTACTGCTGGTTTGCAACACCTATCGGAAATTCGGAAAGTATTATCCTCTGTAGAAAATTCCGAAGAAATGTTAGGTTGTCTTAACAAAATAGAAAACTTTCTTGCTGAAACGCATTGTCAAAATCTTAAGCAAACAAAAATAGATAATTTCTTAAATAAACAATAATAAAATATGTATGTTATATAATGTAATAATATTTTTTTAATTAAATTCATATACAATTAATTATAATTAATTTATAAGTGTATTTCCCATTAAATTATGTTTAATAATAAAAAAATAAACTCAATATTTCAATCGCTTCATTTTTTTTCATTCCCGCATAAGACGCTTTCCCGTTTAAGACGCTATAGAGAGCTGGTCCCTTAAAGATCGTTTTAAGCGAGTTTTACTATATAAAAAATATAATGTATATAAAAATCTCGTGTCACAATATGGGGGTATTAATAACCTGTGACACCGGGCTCAAAATTATCTTAATCCCGCCTTGGGTGTTCCAAACATATGTTTAGAAACCTTAATCATAATACCTATATAAATAAACTAAATTTAATTTTATATATTGTTTTATTGCTAACTAATCATTAAACATTAAATTATTGTATTTTTAATTTATTTTATTTTATAACAATACAGGCCGAGGCCCAAAATCATAAAGTGATAAATATATGATGAAAAATTTTATAATTAGAATAATAATAGTAACAGTCATAATAATATTAATAAAAGACCCAGTTGATTAATAGTTTATGATAGTTATAAAAGGGTCTTCATTAACATGACACATAAGACATCTTTTTCCATAAATAAAGTTTTATTGTTGACATATTTTAATGTCGATTTATCATTGTTTATTTGATACAATAAAGTATTATCATGATATTATAATCATAATATTATGTCGACCATTGTCTCTTTGGTACAACAAAAAGTACTACTGACATTTGTATTTTATTCATGTCCTTAATAATGACAATAATTTTTTTTAAAAAACATTTTCACTTATTTACAAATATATACTAAAAATATAATGTATACTGCTATGATTTTTTAATAGTTTTGATATGAAATATTATCTTAAATACTCAATGTACAATGTACATGTTGTAAGATTGTATAAGAATGTTATCTTATAATTTCAGCATTTGGATTTCAATGGTACCTATAAATACCTATAATAGGTACAGAACTATAATAATTGCGATGGGTTTTTGTAAAATATTGTGATTATAATTAAAATAAGTGTTTTAAACACTACCTACTTATTTGTTTTTTTAATTATAGTCTGTACTTTAAAAAGTCAACATTTTAAATTATATATTATAGTTTATTAGTATTCTGTTTAGATTTCCAAATATAAGTACACATATTATAATTATAAAATCATGTTTTATCCTTTTATGAAATAAAAATATTGCAAATTATAGTTAATAAGTATTATGATTTTATTTTTCGTATTGTTTCGAGGGCAAATTTTGTTTCACATTAAGAATAGCTTTTAATTGGTTTTGAAGTTTGACATACTTGTATTTTGTTTTGGCCTTGCTGATCTTAATGCAATTATTTAAAAATACTTTATTTAATACATTTTTTTTTATTTTAACATACCTAATAAGTAATATTATATAGCGGATAATTATAATTCAATAATTTATCGTAAACATTGCTCTTTTCTCATTTATTCTATACTCACCTTTTGCGCCAAGCTTTTATATATTTATAATTATTGTTGGCTTTTAGTCGTGTAACCTTGTCAAATTGACTGTCAGCAATATGCCCGTCACACGTTTGGATTAGGCCAAATGTCATCCGTATCCCCTGTTAATATAGAAAGTGACTATGCGAAACCATGGTTAATGTTAGTTAGTGTGTTTGTTCCTTTCATGTCAGTGAACGACCCATATTTTTATTATATATTTAAAATAGATCGTATATTCGTATAATCAAATGCATAAGGAAGAAATATATTATATAGTGCAGGCGGTTCCGAGCTTATGAGCAAAAAAATATTATTTTAATAACCAATTTTCTTACATAATGTAATTTAATGTCCACAAGTTTAATTTTTCACAAACTTGAAAATATATACAAAAATTCTCTAATAATACAATAAAAATAAATAAATTAGTGTGAAGGCTGAATGCTGATTTTATACTTCTGCTACAAGTTTCAATATATTGGATAGTTTTAATCGCAGATAGGAATCTATATTTTGGAACTGGTTTCTATACTTCTTCTCGTACACTAAAGCAGAAAAAGCATTTTCGCAGACAGTGGGGTGGCCAACTGAATTTTCAAGAGGAAAGTTACAAATATCCCAAGTATTAATGCATAATAATGTATTAATATAATATAACTAATTATATTTCATATCATTATGGACTACCTATTGAGTATATCATACTACATTTAAATTTTTGAATTATAATAATGATGCACAACTATTTTTTCAGGTTTCTCTAATTTTTAAGTGATTTAGAATTTTGATAATATGTGATACATTGGAAAATAGGTAAAAAAAATGATAAATCAATTTCTGATAGTAAAAGTTATTTTTTTAAAATACTTGCAGTATATTTTTAAGTTTAAAGAAACTGCTTTTGGAAAAAAGGTTCCTTTTCCAGTAATAAGTCCCTTTAGAATATAAGCACCTTTCGAAATTAAGAAATCAATTTATATCCATAGACCATAATTATTATTCTGACAAATATTTTCCTGACGAAAATGAAGATCCACCGTCAACACCGGTCATTGGTGCCCACCTTATTAACTTTATTTTTTTAGTAACTGTGTGATAAGGATAGAGTGATAATACTCACTTTTAGGTTAAGAAATAAGTAATAATGTGATTTTTCAATAAGCAAAAATAAAAAAACTGTAATAGTTAAAAATGTTGTATTTGATATATAATATAGAATAATACAACTAAACAAACAGTAACTGTAGTTACTCGTGTCAACTATACATGTTGACATCGACGTTCAATGTGTTAATTAACGAATGACTTATAGGTACTTACATGGTAGAAATAATTACTTCTATCATCGGTAGGCGCCGTTGGTACTTAAAAGACACTTTGTTCATGGTCATTGGTGGGTTAATAATAATATCTAAAAATCTAAAATAACCCTTATCCGTGTCGCAGGAGTTCCGCTGCTCAATAAGTTGCAGTTGCAGTCGCGTGAACAAAAGTGAACTTTTATTCAATTTATAAATAAATAATATGGGTACTTGAGCAGTTCAGCCTCCAACTAATCTTATACAATTAATGTGATTTTTCAGGTGACAAAATAGGCAGTTAGATCTCCATTAAGATCTGGAAATAGTCTCAAACATATTCCAATCACACTTAAATTATTATTATACTCCGAATCTGAATTAATGTGAGGAATTCTGCAAGTCATTTGTTGCGAATTCACAATTAGACCAAGAAACTGCAGCAGCGTTACCCTACATAGAAGTATTCAAGTATGTAACACTGATTAACTTACACATTCCATATTCTCCAATCTGTAGAAAATGTATACGGACATACCTCGCCGGTATTTGAGTTTTCTAGAGCGCAGACTTATATTTGGATATGGGGGATATCCGCATCAAAAGCTTTGAGCGATTTTGTGGTCATACGAATCTTTGGATATCGGCCGAGTCCTCAAACTTAAAGAATCTATACCTGCAAATATCTTCATGAAATAGCCAAAGCAGGTTCAAATTATACACTCCTAAGTCCAAGCCGAGAAGCGGCGCAATTCGCGCAAAAGACGAAGAATATTATCATAATTACCTAACAATTTGTTTACTGAATAAATAAGCTTTACCTACGCATTTATTTTAGACAATTTCATTTGCATTAACTTTTACACCTTTGTCGACAATTATTAGCATATTATACCTAATCACAATTTAACGAACAGCAATCTGTATGTATTCTATAAATATATACCACACGGTATCTATACATTTGCTGGTAAAAAAAAGTCCTTATAACCTTGGGTACCTACTCGAACTATGGATTAAACGTGTTCAATCTGGAGTCCTACGAAAAATGTGTGAAGCCAGCATAACTGTAGGGCCGCAGTGACGTGTGCTTACGCGTGGTCTCTTATCTTTCATTTTTGATTCAGATATTAAATTAACAAGACTAACTATATTAAAGGTTTCATAAGCAGTCACGCACGCGCAGATGTCACAGGTCCTATAATAGTGGTTAATATGTTGGCTTAAACTCATTCTATAGGTGTGATATAAGTCAGATGACTCCAATACTCCATCCATTGTATACGATCTAAGCGTTCGATGGAATCGTGTGCGGCATATTGTAATATGCTTGAACCGATTCTTGTCACGTCTTGTTCGTAGATAAACATAATTCAACATATTATTTACAGTATAATAATATGTATTATATATTGTAATCTATAGTATAAAGGTCAGCAGCAGCAAGCAGCAGCAGCAGGCTATGTAGCTGTAAATTATAATCTATATTTAGACGTATAATCTATGACACAATAACGATTCGTTTTGTGATGATACGGTGTTATCACTTATCAAATATTACATCGACACCATCGCCGCGGCCGTCGCGAGAATATTAATATACAATTTTATCACCGCCGTCGTCGTCGAACGGTTTGAATAATAATAATAAAAAAAAAAATAAATTCCGAACGGGCAGGTAGAGGTAGGTCGAGTTTATTACTTTATAGATTCGACGTGCGTCCCGTCCGCGTACAGTTTTCGGTATGCTGTCCGTGAAATCGGCGACGAAGACTGCCGTGCCCGATGAATAATATAACACTATTATTATTATTATTTGATTTACGAAATCGGAGAATGTGATTTACATAAATTATTCGAATGGCTGTTGCTAGTGCATGTACACCGTCCAGTTTGCGTTCGGCCGCTGTCGCGTGTGCGATGTCGGATGTGTCTGTCGTCGGTTAGTAATATTATTATTGTTTATTCATTATTATTTGTAGTCTTTGAACCCGCGTAAGTTCGTCCGTTATCGTCGCTCTCGACTCTTCTCGGATTTGTTAAGTTTTTTTTTTCCTTCCGTCGACGTTTTTAAGCCCCCTCGACCTGCCTATATTGCCGTATACTCGTGTGCAAAACACGTAGGACATTCAACGACTGACCGCGTGTGGAAACACTGGTGGCTCAGGCATGGACACCGTCAAGGAATGCGCAAAGGATTGCGTTGACTACCTTAAAGACCCGGAACTGGTCGCCCGTTTTCAAAGGTCTTTTGGAGTGATGCGGTACGGCTCGTCGGATAACGGTGTTACCGTTCCGTCGCTGGACAATGGCGAGTCCAAGACCAGCAATGGCAATGCTGCGGTGCGCAAGTTAAACGACGTCGATCATGCCATCACTAATAAGTTTTGGTATTACTTGTTTTTGTTTGGCACTTACCTCGGTGACGAAATCGGATACGCCATCATCATACCGTTCCTGATATGGAACATAGACTCGGCCGTTGCTAGGAAAATGGTCCTAGTCTGGGCAGCCGTTATGTACATTGGTAATAATTATTATTGTTAATACTCAGACGAGACTTCTAAAAACATTGTTGGTTTTCATGTTAATTTATGTTCAGGCCAGTCCATTAAAGACATAATACAGTGGCCGAGACCGGAATGTCCTCCAGTTATTAGACTACAAACTAAATGGTCTATTGAATATGGAATGCCTTCGACCCATGCTATGATTAGTATTGCATTACCATTTTCTGTTTTATATTACATTTCAAATCGATATCAAGTAATTTCATAAATTATTTAAACTATAAATTTGTTGGTTTCATTATATTTTTTTCATTTTTTAGATTAATTTCAGCATTGGTATCATAGTAGTATTTCTATGGTGCATGTTAATTTCGCTTAGTCGTTTGTATTTAGGCATGCACACTGTTTTGGTAAGTTATTTGTTTTATATAAAATTAAAATAATACATGCCTATCTAATCTAATATTAACGTTAAATAAACAATCATTGTTCAAGTCACAAAAGAATTAGTTCAAAGATTTTCAAGGTTCATTGTAATGGTTAGGTTATCCGATTTGGTGTTAATATTTAACAGCCAATGTAGGTTATATATATATATTTTTTTTATCAAAATCAATAGTAAAAAAACCATATAATTTTGAAAGTAAATTAATTATTCAAATTAAATTTTATTGTATACCTACATTATAAAGGCTCTCTGTAAACTTTTAATGAATTGGTTGGTGTAATTCACAAAGGGAATATATTAATATAAAATATATTATTAGTCTTGTCTTTTATTACCTATTATAGTATTATGTAATTCGTACTTTGTTGTATATGAATAATTGTGTTAAAACGATTTGTAATCTACATATACTCGTATCCTTACTGATGGAGTTATAATTACCAGTAAAAATATAAATATCCGTGAATGGATTTAAAACTATTTTACTGCATATTAAATTAATTTGATATGAATGTACAAATAACATAATAATTTAACATTGTGATTTGTTCTGAATTTTTTGATAAAGTAATTTTATAACAATGACATTTATTAACAGCTATACAAATGCTTAACTTTTATGTTTGAAATAACAGCAATTCGTGAATACATTCATCAAAGGTTGGAAATTAACTATGTTTCTATGCACTCCTTTCTCCAGAACAAATTTTATTTGCTACCGAACAAAAAACTTGGGGAACTAATACATAATGGAATAAATAACTTAAAAAGCAACAAACATTTTTTAAAAGTGGAGACAATTAGGATTTAATTTCAAATTTAACTCTTAATAATATGTCGTTCATATTCATATTGATTCACAAATTTTCCAAGATATACATTTTTTTTAAAAAATAGTTTTAACTACCTAGATTATCGAAACTCATAATATCCATGAAAAAATATTTTTAGTGTAAAATAATATAAATATTAAAACAGTTATAATTAAATAAAAAAAATGCATACACTTTTGTTATTCATTATTTATAAATTAAAATCCTTTTTATTGTGGCCTAATTATATACCTATATATATATCAATACATATTATATATATTTATAAATAAAATAACAATAATTATTGAATACTAAGTTATTGATTCAAAAATTAGCTCTTGTACATCAGTTTAACTATAAATCTACAGAATTATTTCAAAGTATAAACACATTATACAAGTAAATTAATCCTTTATGTTTCATAGTAATTTTTACTAGGTATAGTTTATTTTTAAAAATGGTCCATTTGTGTGTCATTTACTAATTAGTAAGAAAGGGATTTATATTTAAATGCATATTTTTATTAGAATAAGATATTTAGGGTTTGATAATAAATGTTTACAATTTAAATCATTCTTATTAAAATTACCCCAATTTAATTTTACATATTTTTACATATTTCTGTATAATTACATATTTTTACATACCTATTTCACTTATTTGTTAATATTTTGAAACATGACTTTGACACATTGACTTTTCACAGTTTATTTGTTTTATAACATGTTGCAGTGGACAAAAACAGCCATGTATTTAGGTATGGCGAATATAATCATCGGATTACATCAGTATATTTTAAGTTGCTATCTTGTATTTAAATATCATTAATTTATGATAATTGATAACAATAGGTTAGACTCCTTCAACTGCCACTGCAACAAATTCAAATTTAATAAGGAAATTCTTACTCTAATTTATATATAAACCCTAAATTAAAGTTTTTCTCTCGTTATATTATTTTTCATTTATTATCATTATATTTAATATTATTTTTCATACATTTATTGTACTTACACTGAAATTGCAATATTTTGATGTTTTTTGCACAAATGTATTTTATAAATTATACTTCCATATTTTTATATAACTTATTAATAATTTGGAAAAGCATTCAATTTAATTTTGAAAAACTTTATTTAATCAAACATTTTTTTCTACAACAAACAATTTATTTTTAATGGACAAATAATTATCAATCAAGTTTTATAATATCTATCATATTATTTTATTCATACTTTTTGTGTGTAATGGTTTTCTCGATGCAAAATTTATTTCATATCTTTTTTTTTTACTGAAATAAAGAAATATTATTTCTATTAATTTTATTATGTTTATACTTTATATGTATTGTGTTAATAATATTTTTAAGTTGAATAAGATATAATAACAATGGGAGTTTGGTAAATTTTCAAATGCTGCAAGTATTCTAGAATCTAGATGATACATTAATACCAAAATATGTTAAGTAATGACATTGTTATAATTTATAATAACAGTAATTAAAGAAAAACTGCATTAAAATATAAAAAATTGACTTATTATATACATTTGCATAAATATTTAAATATATTTTTTTTTTTTTTAAATATATGACTTTATTTTAGAATATTACTATCTATACAGGTGTACAATAAGTAATAATGATAACAATAATGAGAATGAGAAATGAGAATTATTAATGACATGGTAGGAAATCTCACGTTAGAGACACCTAGTGGCTTTATGTTTATATTTACATTTGCAATTTACAATTTAAGCAATTTTTAGGTCACAGCATAAATATTTAAATGTTTTAAAATTTTTATCACTTTTTATTCTAGGATGTGATTGCTGGTCTGCTATTAGCTACTATTTTGTTGATTCCATTTGTACCATTGGCTGATGTTTTAGACCGTTATCTTATGTATAATGAATGGACACCATTGATACTTATTGTTGTTACTGTGAGCTTAATATTCATTTACCCAACTAGTGATCAGTGGACGCCTACCAAGTAAATTATGTTTAAAATAAATTTTTAATGTCTTCTAGGTTTTGAGCAAGGCGAGGATTGCACTGGTTTTACAATTGTTAATTTTTTAATCAGTTTATTTTGCTTCTTATTATTTTTCCTGTAAATGAAGAATGATCTTTCTTTTATGTATTTGATTACTATTTATGATAGAACAAATGCTTCAAAATGTTCAAAAAACCCAGTTTTTGAAATAAAATAATGTTTTGGTGTCCAATTTAGATTGCGCTAGTAAGAACATTTTAAAATTGTTTTGTGCTAGTTTAAAAATAAATCAATATTATGTGCGTAAATATAAATATAAACATTATTTTATTCTAAACAAATTTGTTGCAACTTTATTACTTCTTTACTTACCTATACAAAGTAATTATTATTTAAAACAATACATAAAAAATTAACAGTATTTACAAAATAAATGTATTTTAATATAGGATATTAGACTACTATATTTACTACGGTACAAATAATTTGTTTCGTAACTGATAAACAGTATTGATTTCTATACTACAGACTTATAAATAAGTAACATCAATACCAATATATATATTTTGCTAAGCTTTTAACCAAAAAGTTATTATACATAAATATGCAATCATATATAAATAAGCAATTATTATACAAGTTATACTTAAAAATAAGAAATAGTATTATTTATAAATTAATAAATTATTATGATATTTGAGTGTTATATTATTATATCAATGCCTCTTGTAATATTTGTATATGCAGTTTCTTTGTTTTAAATGTCAATATATATTTTTGTTTCAGGGGTGATACAACTCTTATTTTAGGAACTTGTGCAGGTATACTGACTGGAGGTTGGTTGATAGTTACATTAGATATACAAGATGATTATCGTGTTATGAACCCAATGAATAATCCGATCAGTTGGCCTTCAATTAATGATTTAGGTAAGTACTTATACTATTGAAAACTTATAAAACGTATGACTGTTGTTTTCATATTAATTGCACAAATCTCTTATTTAAACACATTGTTTATATTAAATAAAAGGATTTTTATTTTTAAAAAACACTTAATAAACAACATTTTAGAGGAAAAATTGAAAGATATAATACATTTTTTTTTTGTATTTTGATAGTTTTATGTTTTTATATTAACAATATTTATCTATTTTCCAATAACATTTTCAATGAAAATAACTTGTATGATGAATCATACCTGACATCATATCAGTTATTTTTTTATCACATTAAAATATAAATGTGTTAATATTTTGAGTTATCATTATAAAGGTTTAAAATATATAATTATTTTTTTATTTTTGTTATCAGGTTTGATTGTGATCAGAAGTGGTTTGGGATATTGTTGCATAGTCTTGTTATTCTTAATTATTAAGAACATTCTGTGTGTTGTAGATAAAATATTAATTAAAAGTGGTATGAGAATATTTGACGATGCACTGAATAGGCATATTCCTCTATTAGATATTACTTACAAGTATTTTACATTTTACTTGGTGTCTTTCAATATTATAGTTTTGATACCAATGTTACAAAAATTGTTATCTATGTCAAGACAGTCATTTTACCATGAAGCTAAGTAGTCAATTAATATTGTTAATTACATTTTATGGCCTGTTACCACCTGATATATGTAAATTACATACATATATGCTTTTATATATGTCCTGTAATGATACTTAAGTTCTTAAGTTCAATAATTTTATTATATATTTTATTAAGCTGTATCTCATTTTGAACAAAATATTTGTCAACAGTCATTCTAAGAATATTATGAGTACATTATTATATAAAATTACTATATTTAATTTAATTGTTATAAAATTAATACTATAATTATTTATATTTGAATAATATAATTTTGTATCAAACCATATAATCATTAATCTTACCCCATTATCATGTGAAATTAAATGTCAATTTTTTTCCATGTTTATATCTTAGTAATACTATAAATTAAGTAGACCATGCACTGAAAAGTAAAAATTACAATACACAATTTGAAACATTCAAATATTCTACTAAGGCTACCTAAATTAATTAAAAAATAATGATACAAATAAACCTGTCTAATATATTATTATTTATGATATAATGTAATATTTTTATACTTTTATAAATTAATCAAACAATTCTTATGTCTATGATTATTGTATGTCAGATTATTTTTAATTATGTCATAAAAAATAATGCTTTATCAATATTTGGTTATTATGCATCTGTATTATTAACATGATATTATGCCACATGGATTAATCAGAAAGTATCATTACAACTTACTAACTTAGTAATTACAGAATAAACTCTAAACTGCATAGACATAAGGTTAATGTTGTAACTAAAAGTCCAAAGTTGAAGGTTATATATAGGGTGCAGATTTAAATGCAAATTTTATTTTTTCTGAAAAAACATTGCTTTCCAAGTATAAAATTTGTTAAAAAATAATTTTTATTTTTAGGCTATGTTTTGAAATGTATTTGCATTTTTAAACTTAAATTACCTACATTTTTTGTACATTTTATAAGAATGGATAACATTTGATAAAAATGTACCATAAATGACATCACTTAAAAACAAAATTTTGCTTCGTCTTATTATTTTTCTTATGTATGTTCAACAAAAGTAGTGGCATTAGCTCACAATTGTGTGACAAACTAAATTTTTCCATGTGCTGGTAGATGTATATACGAGTACTACCTATATTAAATTCAAAAATATAAATTGTTTTTTGTTTAACATTATATTAGGATCAATTTTTGAGGTAATTTTTTTTGGGGGAATTTTAATTCTTGCCCTAGTAATTAACATTGATTTGAATCAGTTTATTTAATTTTACTAGTAATTTACATTATAGTACATATTTTGGAAAAAATTAAAAAAATTTTAGATTCTGAGCGGAGGGATGAATGTATTGATTTTACAATGATGTGTGTTTTTTTCTTTTTTTGTGTCTGTGTACATGATAAGTAGTTGAAATAATGCTCCGATTTTCAAATTCAGTATCTTCTTCGATGGGAAAGTGAATATAGTTGGTGCATTGAGGAGGTCAAATCCCAAATTTTCAATAGCGCCCCGAAAAAAAAAAAATTGAGGAAGAACGGGAATTTTTACGCAAAATCAGTTTTCTACAAAATCAATTTTGGTTTTTGGTGTAACTCTCAAACAAATAATCTTACATATGAAATTTAGACTGAATGTTCAAATTTTTACAACATTGGATATTCACTCGATTTTTCATGTAGCGATTTTCTTATTTTATTGTAATTTAAAAACGAATAACTTTGATACATGAAAATTTCCCCTAATGTTTATATTCTCATTTTTTATACAGTATATACCATGGCATTTAGAAAATATTTTGACTAGTTTTGAACTGTTTACTGACAATTTAAAAATTAATTTTTTAAATTTTTTTTTCTATAAATATCAATAAAATTTATTTGTTGGCCCAAAAAGCGTGAAAATTTAATATAAGGCTCCTGATATAATTGCTACAATAGCAGTTGAAAAATATTAAAAATACATAGTCTCATTTTTTTTTTCATAAGCATTTTAAGTTCGAATTTGACAACATTTAATAATTATTTTGTAGTTAAAAATGTATAAAATGTTCAAATTTTATAGGTAGCTAAGGATTGAACATTTAAAACAAGGTTCCACGTAAATAGGTTGTATATAAATTAATTAATATACAATAATATCATCAATTATTATACAAATAATATCAATTAATATCATAGGCTGACTGACCGTCTTCGTTCAGAATCGTTTTTCTTATACAATGATATTATATCATTGAATTCAAATTTCAAATTTGACACCATCCATTACAGTGACCCACTTGTAACCTAATGTACAGCAGAGCGACACCTACTTCCCCACCTTTTTTAGTTTATTAATATTGCACCTCGTTTATTAAGTTATGTTCTAATGTACCAAACTAACCAAATGAGAGTAAGTTGGAGGTTTATTCCACGTAAATCTCCTCAGTCCTATTTTAAAGATGTGTTATAGTTAGTTAGTGGTTTGTTGGTTGGTTGCCCACTTGTATTGTTCCAATAATCCATTGTATACAAAAGAAGTTTGACTTAATGTTTCTATTTTCTCTTATCATTGAAAAAATACATATTTTGTCATATTTTTTTTTGATACATAAATAAATGAGTACTCTCAAGACCTTTGCGTATTGGGTGTTAAGGATCCATGAACCTAAAAATTAAAAATACTAAAAAAAACATAAACAACCATGTACTGATTTTTAGAACATAAACATTAAACAGTAATAATTAAAAATTACGTGAAATAAAAGAAATTGCTTTATTTAGCTGATCCTGCACGGAACTGCACTTGACAAATTAAAAGCTCATGAATTTACCTCTTCTTAAATTCCGTTAGATGTAAGCTGCACAGATTATTAGTACAGTTATATGATGGATTGTTATCAGCAAGTATAAAATTATATCCAATTATAATTTTTTTTCTGTAATCAATACGGTTGTATTGTAACAATAAAATATTCGTTTTTCGTGAGTCAACAAGTTCCTGTGTGAACTCCTTTTTAAAATGTGAGAATTCGGCTCCGTGGTAATTATGACCACCTGGGTAGTCATACCTATACGTATGACTCGTATGAGCCAAATTGCACAGCCACGAGTGCGATATACTAGACTTTGCACACACACAAATATATAGCCTTTCATTAATATTTATAGATTAGCAAATACTATAGACCATTGTTTATTACAGTTTACAGTTATATCAAATTTAAAATTTTTAAGTCTGGTGTAGTACACTATATTTTGGTTTTCAGTTTGAAAATAATATAATATATTGGTACGTATAATAGGTACCTATGAGAATAAACTAATAAATTGATAATGTGACAGCTTGTGGATGTGCTGATTACTTGAATAGAGTAATAAGTACGGAATTTTAATTGAAGTTATTCATATTCTTTGTATAACCTAACCTAACCCCGTTCTGTGTAAAAAAAAATGTATTTTTAATCCGTGACATCATCAGCATGCAGTTATATTATGAACTTTTATTTTCAATACATATACCTATGTATTTTCATTGTCTTTCAAATCACAATAAAAAAGCGAAAAAAAATTTCTCGTTGGTATGTAAATACCTATTGTAGTTAATTGGTATAAATCAAATTTATAGTTATAATATATATATATAATATAGCCATATAGTTACGCTGCATTGATGCATTATTGTTTCTTATTACATAAGCCAACGGAAAAAAGCAAACGCCTATGGAGAAGATATACGGTCAACATGCACTCTTTTTTTTTAATATTTAATTATCCTTCTTATAACCACAGATAAGACTTAGGTAATATGTCTAATCACTTTCGAGTTTTTGACCTTCATTATTTGGTATACTCAACTATAATAAAATGATATACATTATACATAAGTAGGTATAATATACGACATACCTATTGATTTGAATTTATGATATAATTATGATCTTATTGATCTTTTATTCAACTTTCAAGTTCAAAAAAATACTATGTACCTATATTTATAGTGGTATACTATGATATGTCTATATTGGTATATCAATAATATAACTTGGCTTGATAGGTAGTACCTAGATATTACAATATAACTTATAAGTTTTATAAACCAACCCTGATTATAACGGTTGTACCAATATTATACATTTATACCTTGTAATTATCAACATCGCCAAAGCTCTATAATATATTGGCCTGCAGTGGTTTTATAAATAAATATATGTTTATCGTCGGCTTATATTTTTTTGCATGACCACGGCCCTCCAACGAGCCACAACATTTATAATTTCTCTTTTACTCTTATTTTTTTTTTAATCAAATGCTCAATGTTTTCAATTTAAATGTTTTTGTTCGTTACATTAGATACATTATTGTATTATGCATTAGGTATACCTAGCCCTAAAAATACCAATACTTCTTTTTAATTGCATACGTGAAAAAAATCAGAAAATTGCAAAACAAAAAATCATTACCGACTACCGTTCACTAAATACTATATACCTACATACAACTCGAAAATACATTTTCTCTTGTTCAATATTCGTGTGATTTGACAGTATACATGCAGGAAATTAAAATGAAATAAACTAAAATAATTAAAAAACAAATTGAATGTTCGTACCAGGTCTGTTAGTTCCTACCTTTAAAGCTTTTTACTATATAGTACATAATAGCTAGGTATGTATAATATTCTATCAATTGTACTATTGTAACATCAAATGAGTACTTGAGGTCAAAAATACTTGAATGGGCTGGCCACGTATGGCGTGCAGAAGGTAGATTGATTAGACAGGCTCTCATCAACAAGCCAAATAAAAAACGACCCGTGGAAAGTCCACGTCAACGTTGGATGGATCGAGTAAGAGATGACTTAAAAATATTGAGAAATGGAGCGAGTATTTATGGTGCAGAAGGTTGAGAAGCTTGGAGAGCTCTGATAGAAGCTGCAACGCGTCTGAATGGCACGTGATGAAAAAAAAAATGCGTACTTACTATAATTATTTATACCTAATTATTATTGAACCATTTCGTTCAAAAATCTTCAAATGTATATAGCCTTAAAATGAAAAATGAAAAAATAAATAAATGCTAGTATATTATATAGCCCATATAGGTACTCATTACGATTATTTTATTATTTCGTACTCGATTAGCCCATAATAGGATATAACTACTTACAAAACAATAGTTATAATAATATTGTGGCTTGGTGTGGCGTGGTGGTTGGATTCAGTCAGGAAACGTGTGACCCCTAACCCCTCTTCCTCCAAACCTCACCTAACCAAAAAAAGACATCAGACAAGCTGAGGCTTATGTGGGGGGGGAGGAGGGGAGGTAGATTCGCGATGGTGCAGATGATGTTGGCATCTGGTAAGTCTATTGCCACTGGTCATCTCTACAGCGTTCTCGCTGGCGGTCCTACGGGGTGGACGAGAGTGCACGTTTGCTCGGGACTAGAAGACGACCATCATGGTCGGACCATGGCTGGCAGCGGGCGAACCCCGACCACGACGGATGAGAGAGCGACGACGGTTTGCCACGTGCTCGGCTGATGCGCTCGATGGTAATGCATATTGTGCAGAAGACGACTGATGTGCCAGAGACGACGGTGACCAGAGCTCGGAGCGAACGACGAACACTGTGAACCGAATGCTGTAGGAGTTGCTCAGTTCATTGTATCCACAGTTGGCCTCATAATGCACTATGTATGTATATTAATCACGACAACCAATGAAAAGCGGCGAACTGGATACGGCGTTGTATGATGGTCAGCGGGGTAAGGGGTATGCATATCATAAAGATGCCATCACACCATGTTTTTGTTATCATGATTTTCTCATGATTTATTCTAGCAACAGATTCGTTTATAATTATATACGGAATTATATATATATTAAAACGCAAAATATATATTTTATTATTATCATATCGGTAACAAATGTAATGAAAAACCAATGCTTGGCTTTATATATTATTAAATATTATCAATTGTTTATAGGTAGAAAATTATATTATTTTTTAAAAATTAGTAAATTACTATCAAATTACAATCAAATATTTTTAACAACATTTATACAAGTTACGATCATTGTAGTTATCAATAATCCTAGATGAAATAATTCATAAATTCTTGATACGATTTTTCGAACAGATAACCTATAATAATAATGGTATTAAAAACTATTAGATAGATACATTAATATATGATAAATTTATGTTTATTTTTAAATTAAATTTTTATAGTATTCTCAAAACAATATCAAAATGTCACTTAATTTATAAAAAAAATGTCAAATTTATAATATAAAATATATATACAACAAATGAAACAATTAATTTCGAACTAAATAACATTCTTCCAAAATTATAGTTAATAATAATATACCTAATGAATTTATGAAATTCAATTAGGTAGTTTTACTTAATAGAAATAATATTGCAATAGGTCCTTGTCTACAATATAGTAGGTAATGTGTTTAATTCTGCAAGTATGTAGAAGTATGTTTTTATTATACCTACTAAGTGGCAAGGTATTGTTTCAATTTTAATAATCTATGTATAATATGTACTCACTTTTATTTTGTCATTGCGCATAATTTCCGTTCAAACTAAACTTTTCCTTATTATTTGACCTTTACCGCGTAATACGTAGGTATATTATAGTAGGTACCTACGTAGCATAATTAAACACAAACACGTGTAGGTATATTATATAATATAGAATCGAGTAAAGTGCTAACTCTTATACAATTATGACTGAATCGAAATGAAAAAAAAAAACAATTCAAAGTGAAAAGTGCTTTAAACCTTTAGTGATGTGTGTAGCACTGTAGCGTGACAAATTAAATGCGAAATTGGTTTCCGTACTTCCAATATAGTGTGATTCCTGGGTTAACGTTATTAGACATAGACATGTACAGACAAAGCCACAAAGCCAATAATTGACCTATTATTTGATAGATTCTACTATTGCGTCCCCCCAATCAATATGCTATAGTTAATAGGTAGGTAGTTAAAATATTAATTAATATTTAATGCTTTTATATTATATAGTACCTCCCGGTCGGCCAAGTATCATTGTACCTTGGTGGCTTGGTCCCATAGTAATTAGTAGTTTACAGTACCCTTATACATCACCCAAAACGTTGAAATATGATGAAACTCCATTATACAAGTTTATAGTCATTAAAATGCTCGAAAAAAAAAAAAAAAAATAATAATATATGAATATGAATAGGTAGTTAAAAATGTTGATATAAGGTAATAGTATGAGTATACGCCGACTTTCAAATTGTAATATATAGGTACTTGCCAATAAAATAGAGTGAATAAATATTATGGTAGGTAATAGCCAATAGGTATATCTACTAGGTACACATTTACTCTTGTAAATTATTATATAATATTTTCTATCGTTAATATTGGTCTTCATTATTTGATTATAATGTACATACATATTATAAATCAATGCGTACCTATCCTAGGTTTTATTAAGCATGCATGTAAATTCATGTTTCATGACCTTTTTGTTTCAAAATATTTTTATTGTTCTTTAGTTCGATCTAACCTTGAATATTGTCCATTATTTGGATCAATTATACATTAAATCAGAATGAACTTATTGAATCTGCACAAAATAACTTTTTGCGTTGTATGTCATTTAAATGCAACTGCACATGGTTCGTACGATAATATTTTAAATTCCTTAAATATTATTTCTCTTAAAGATAGGCGCTCACAATTGCTCTCTAATTTTCTTCGGTAATTAATTTCTAAATTGATTGAATATCCAGATTTATTTTGTTCAGTCAATTTTAAAATCAATTCCTTTAATTCTAGAAATCCAAAGTCTTTTTGATATGTCAAACAGTTCTGCTAATCTGCTTATGATTGCTGGTAATACTCTAAGGACATAATAATGTAACAGTTACATTAATGGCCGTCAAAAGTCCCTACATTATAAGTAACTCAATAAACGTAGTTTTTCAGGAAACAAAAACAGGTACAACTAAAATAGGTATTCATTAAAATAAGGAAATACCTACGGTCTTTAAATTGAAAAAAATATAGAACATGTAAACATATTTTAATTATTTTCTATTTAGCCATTTAATGAAATTGATTTATACCTATTGTTTAGTTAATTAATTCATTTGTTAATTAGGTAGTAAATAAATAAATAAAAATAATAATATTATTATTTGTTATACCCACTAATCTATACATTAAAATATGGGGTTGTAAATAATGGGTATTTTCAGATGTTCCAATGGTCATTTTTGGGAAAAATCATTATGAATCTTATACCATACATTTTTTCGCAATCCTTCATATGTAATATGTATATGTAGTGTAATGTCCTGCAACGAAATTCGTAATAGCTAACAACGTATACCAGGGTAATAATAAATTGTTAATATTTAAAAAGATTATCAAATAAACTAAGGTTTAATATGAAAACTAATATCTACTTTTCATTCAATATTTTCAAAAATCTGTTACGTATTAAAAAAAATGAATACTTGTTAAATATTCTGTCTCGATAAAGAGATAATGATTCAGTTTTCTGGTTGACAATTTTGTCGTCCGATATTCAAAATACGCAGAATCCTTAACTACTTAATAATTTTGTATCATCTTTTGAAGGTTATTTATATTATTACCGAAGAAAAGGATGATTGTTGCCTTTTGGTGATGGTTATTTTCTTTCTTCACAGTTTTCGCATCTTATATTTTCAACTGCACTAGGTATATCTTGTAAATAGTATTCAACAATGTTTGTAACATTACATTCACAGTTAATTGTATGGACCTTTGGGAATAAAATGATTTTTCAAAAGCTCATTGTGGCTTTTTAGTAACTTGCAAATATTTGCTAGAATCATTAGCTTGTGGGCCAACTGCACAATTTCAAAAGTTAACGGCCACTTCATAAATACCACCTGAATGACTTTCAAATTTCAAGCAAGGATTTTCAAATACTCGCAAATTAAAATCAATCGTTTGGTACCATTTAGTGATTTTTAATGTTCTAGGACAACTTCTTAACTTTAAAAGCTCTTATTGGCCACGCGAGTTACTTGAAAATTCTAAAAATGTACTTACAAATTCTTGCTTATCATTAGCTTTCGTTTGATACTAACTTTGAAGTTATGAGTCTAAATGGAAGTCCTACGTGTAGTTGTAGAAGCATGTATTTTTATCCCCTAAACCGCAATGTAATAAAATATGTGAGCCTAAACAATCCAAACGTCATATTCGTTTCACCATGCCAAGGTTAAAATGTACCTATTTTGTTGCCTATACTTGATACATGCCGGGCAACACCTTAGGTTTGAGCGAACTGTTTAAAACAATATAGGTATCTAATATTATTAATCTTTATATTTTATATTCACCTTATATGTATTAGTATTTACACTTAGTTTAGCGTAGATTATACCCTAGACATAGGTATTCAATATTTTCGATTATAAATTATAATTTATTATAATAATACACTTTAAAACTTTAATATAAATTGGTTGTTATCAATGTTCACAGTCTAAAACCGTAATGTTTGCCGAACGTTTTCAGAAGCGGATCAGTTACAAGATCAACCAGAATGACATAAAATAGAAATTATTCATGTGATTTTTTTACGTTTTTTTGAAAAACATATGCAATATATTTAACGATGAACCGTTTTACATTATATATACTATATAGCAAATAAAATTAAGCACTCATTGTTCATTTCATACATAATATATGGATGTATATACTTTTTATTATTTTTTTATGATTGAAATCATATAAAAAATTAAATTAAACAATCAGTTATCACTGTATAGCTATCATATTATATATGCTATAATATGTCTAACGACAGAGGCGTGCGATGGGAGAATGCATTTTAAAAATTAAAAAAAAATTAAATTAAATATGTAGAATAATGATGGAAACTGCAGTATATTCAAATTTATAATTCCATTAATTTAATAAATATTAACTTTATCAATGAATGATTGTTCAGAGGTCACTTGGGGATAAATGCCAAAGTATAAAATACAATTAGTTAGAGGAACACAATTACTGGTAGGTAATATTAGTCTTTATCATTCTTTACAGATAAATTCATAGCCTTTAACTATTAATATTCGTTGTGGATAGTTTTTTTCGATTTTTGTACCTACTATAAAATTTTTATTTATGAAAAACAAAACCCTAAAAATTTAATACAAGGGTTCTCCATAAATGAATCTTATATCTGCACACAAATACGAAAATTACATTTGTAAAATTTTTCACATTTTAAACAGTACACATACCAAATTCAAATTTTGACAAAATTGGAAATTGTATCGAAAAATAACGATTTTAGTTCCCAATTAAAATGTGGGTACCTACTTAATACAAAACAATAAAATATTATTATTTTAAAACACAAATACCTACAATATAGTATGTTAAAATTTACTAAGTAAATGAAACTGAAAAACATATGGATTATTTGATATTGATAACTATGTTATGCGTGTATGGACATGACATAATAAATTATATTTTAATTTTTTTTCTCATATTACATTTTATTGCTTGGAATTTTGGATCATAAATTCATAAAATGAATACATGATTTGTTAGTTATTATTTTGATTATAATAGGTGTATTTTACTCTGAAGACAATCAAGGTGACTACGCTAGTCATTTTTTTAAATAGTAACTCCTAAGTACTAAAATCGCGACGCTGTTTGTTCACTAAATATAGCTGCATAGTGGTCTTGTGCAATAATATTTTTTAAAACTTTTTTTTATGTCATGTTAAAGCTTCAAGCGATGGTCATTAGACTAATTTCAAATTTTATACAGGTTATAAGTAAATCAATAAAACGCTGTTAACAATATTTTTGGTTTTAGTACATAATATTGAAAAAAAACGTATTACTTCCACATTTTCTTTGTTTGGTGTACGCGCTGGGTCAATAAATATTTTTTCTGCTTTGGTGTATTTTGGGTATTTGGTCACAATGTGATCCTTGCATATGTCGCATAATGTTGCCTTCTTGGGCCAGTTCTTTGGTGACGAAGGAGTGGGTTAAATGCATGTGTCTTATCCGGACTCGGGTGATTAATACTATTTTATTCAATAAGTTACAAAATGGAAATGTATCAATATCATTAATTTAATTTGAATATGTTCAATGTACCTATAACATGTATTTACGTATTACATGTTTGAATTTATTTGGAAAGAACTCATGCAACTATTAAATTAGAAAATCTCTGAAAATTATTCTAGTGGAAACAATTAAATTTATCTGATTTCAATGCTTGGTTTGGTCATTTTCAAGCCTTATATTTCAAGAAATGTAATTGTGTGGGGTAGGTTTCACCCCTTAAATACATATGCAGCAGAATGGTGGTAATAGAAAACGAATATAAGAGGAAGAGGGACAAAGAGCGAGAAAAGGGAAAAGTGAGCGGATAAAACACATTTTAGTAATTTAAAAGCTTTATTCATGACTTTACAAGGTCTTGCCCACATTTTCATTTGAACATTGCCGTGAGACTACAAAGCTTGCAAATTATTCAAATGTTCAAAATCACAATGATGTATTATTCTGTTTAACAGTGCCGGATCTAACCTTTTTGCGCCCAGGGTAAAATATAAAACAGTGTACCTACATATTTTTAGTGGGTATATCTAATTAAGCCCTTTCGTTACAACAAGTCGCCGTGAAGACCCGATGTTGATTCTTCCACCACCACCAATAATAATAAAGGAGCATAGAAAAAAAATTTCTGACTATAAATGTATAAATGTTCAAGAAAAAAAAAAACAGAACGATTAAAAAACTATACATTTTATTTGTTATGTTTGTTTGTTATACGAGTATAAATTAGTGTCCACAATTTCGAGGTCTTTAATTTTTAATGGCTTTAATACTCAGCTGTATAATATGAAATCAAAAAAATCTATTAAAGCCTATACTAGGGTTCATCTGATGGCTGCTCCCAGACAAGAAAAAAAAATCTAAAAACCGATAATATTATACGTTTAAGCATTATTAGTCATCATTTTTGTTCATTGGTTTTTTCGGAAGATGTCATGCATTTTGATGGTTTGCGAAAAATTTCCAGATATGTCATGTGGCTCTTCAAAAATATTAACTTGTTACTATGGCCTTTGTTACTTCTTAACTGAATTCGTCGAGATAAATTTCTTCTATAGTAATTTTAATAGTTTAATTTTTTGTCATAAGGAAAATACCACCAACTCAGACATTAAACCCTGATGAAGACAATGTCTTACTAGCTTAAGCAGTTGACATAGTGGTCATCGGAAAATCACGAGAGGGTATTCAGAGTACTGTTGATGAACTGATAAAGGTAGAGAAAGATGGGCTTAACAATTAATAGTGGGAAAACTAAATACATAATGGTAAAACAAGGGGGGGGTGATCATATTGGAGTTTCCGGTTTTCGCCAAAATGACGTTCGTCCGTTATCACCATGACCGTTATCTGCCAAAAGTTATACTCCAATTTCGTGTGCAACGACGAGAAGTGACGATGAAAAACTATGTTTATTTGAGAGAAAAGTACTCGGAAAAATTTACGTACCCGTAAATTTTTTATATTTAAAAATATGGTACAGAAATAAGAACTAACGCCCTAACTATACCAGTTTTAAAAAAGAGAAGATGTAGTCCAATTCAATCGGGCCACGTATGGCGGGCCGATAGAAGTATCCCGAAAGGAGCATTGACATATATATGGTAAGGGGTAAAAGACCAAGAGGAAGACCGCGGAAAAAATGGAAGGACGGTGCCGAGGAATTAGAAGAAATTGGGGTAGACTGGGAATAGACAAATGATAGAGAACGATGGAAGGAAGTAGTTTTGGCAGCAAAGAGTCTAAATGGCACGTACAATTTATAAAAAAAAAATGTGATTCTTAAACAGGGTTTAACGAAGGATCTTCTGGTTAGTGGTTTTAAAACACTCGACCATCGTTGTAAAAACAATGATTATTTATAGTATTATCTCAATGCGAACTATTTCCATCTTGAAAATAATGACAGTTTTATTATGAAAAGTAAAAAAATTACTAGAATAAAATTTAGTTATTTTATCATGTTACAAAAAAAAAAACGTTACAATAATGCACCACAAAAAAACAAAAAGTATATTGTTGCATAAAAAAACTACTTTTAGTAACAAAATATTAAAAAATGTCCTTCATCAAGGAATATGGGTCCAGTGGTCTTCACAAACTAAAATCCAGCCTTGCAAATGAATACAAATTA
Source organism: Nasonovia ribisnigri (assembly GCA_027563435.1). Taxonomy (NCBI): domain Eukaryota; kingdom Metazoa; phylum Arthropoda; class Insecta; order Hemiptera; family Aphididae; genus Nasonovia; species Nasonovia ribisnigri. The sequence continues at coordinate 117,460 of JANEHU010004984.1, read as the reverse complement.
AATACTCATACCTAAGTAGAATTAAAAAGTGATAAACCCTAAACATATTACAATGATATAAAATATTGTTAGTACTGTAACAACCATTAGGTATAATACCGTTTCGTAAATTACCTAATATATAAATGAGAAAATAATTTTTAAAGTATTATCTGAGTACAGGGCTTTTTTTTGATAAAAAATAATAAATAGGCAAGCAACGTGTATAATTATTGTTGTCACGAATAACGATTTACACATACTAATATGAATAATATGTAAATGATCTATTGCCCACGATTCTTATTTGTAAGGCTACCTTACATCCTAATTAAAATTAATAAGTATATTTACACGTGATAGCTAAAGTAACGTTCATCAATAAATACAATTATGTAATATTAAACAATCATCAAGTCAGTTAATTGGTTATAAATATAGCTAAACCAAATTAATAATAATTATATAGCTATTAGGGTATGATTTATGATTGTAAAATGTTAAAAGTATATTATAAACAATCAATATTTTATGAAAATTAATCACAACGTATTGTTATTTCCATATAATTTTATGATTTATAAATTATTATTAACACATGCAACAAATTAAATATGTTGGCTAGGTTGGGAAAAAACGTGAAAAATATAATTAATTTTTTATAATTATTATTTATTTATAATAATATATTTCTTTCACTTAGATTTTTTGTGTAATCTGTTGGTTTGTTTAATACGGAATTTTTTATCAGTTGTATTTTTTAGTACATGCTATTTTGTTCTTGACTCCTTGAATATTTTTTCAATACCAACTCACCAGCTAAGTGTTCGGTCCAGCCAAATTATATGCTCTGAATTGTTCTGGTAGGTGGTAACCACCTAATTAACACTTGAAGATCCAACGTCTATGTAGGGAACGCCAACGTTACAAAAACGAAAAACCTATTCATAAAATTAATTTTTTACATGATACTCGATAGTGTTAATTAATATTATTATTATTATACCTACTACATAGGTACTAATGTAAATAGGTAATGTCAATGTAAAAGGAAATCACCGGGAAATTATAATTCTAACATGACTTGTAGAGGGTTAATGTACTACCTTTACTCAATAGCTTACATATTTTATACCTAACTCATCTCTCCTTAAACGAAATACGAATCACACTATCTATCTATCACCTTAATTGTTATATAACTATTACAATAATGTCAAGCTTCATTGATGACTTCAAATCATTAATTAAACCATTAATAGTTAATCACCCTCCTTTCCTCAAGACAACCCAACTCTCACAATAAAAATGACAAATAACTCGTTCTCTACTATAAGCCCTTTCTTGTCATCTTTTTTAATGATTCTGATGGACTTATAAACCACGTTAATGTACAATCTGTTTTAACAATAGAAAACTGATCAATCAATTCCCATTCAAGTGTCACTAATGGGTAAGTTCTTAATCAAACTATTCATGCCTGTAAATGCTTAAATCAGAGCATGGTACACTTATTGTGTTCATGCACCTATAGATTATGTTATATTTCTATAAAATAATAATTTTTATTAGTAATATGGATGTGATAATGAATATCAGAGTAATTTAAAATAAGAATTGTAATTTTAATAAACAACAGCTAGTATACATTTAAATGTTAAAAATTATATAAAATTATAAAATTGTGTATGATCGGTAAATGTGTGAAAAGCACTTATTTTATAAATATGTAACACGCAAACGGTAAATCTAATCAGTACGCGATAAATTTAATTACAATTAAATCTTCACAATAATAATAATATTTTTGTTTTTAATATTATACGAATTTTCTTTAAAATCTGAAATTTGAGAAAAATGCCCCTACATTGTACAAAACTACAAAAAATGACTTAAAATATGAAAAAATGTCAAAAAATTAGGTTAATAACAATAAAATTACATTTATAGCTAAAATTGACTAAACATGCAAAAATGTATTCTAAATCAAGGAAGCATGAAACAAAAGTTTTAACTAAGATAGCATTGTATAGGATTAAAGGAAAAAAATGCAAAAGTCATCAACATCCCAACTCTAGTAATTACATTTTCCCTTTCTGAATACTTAAGTAGAACAACAATCAATTTTAGTTTTCCTACTTTTTCTAAAGATGGTATAGTGTATAAGTGTATCACTGGAGATCAACTCAACTAATTGTTCGGATAATAAGGATAAGACTTCGTCATACTCAATCACTTTTCTAGGAATCAAAATAAAACAATAACAAACAATAACTAGAATCACTTTAATAAATAATATTTCCTACGAAAAGAGTTGTTGAATATATAATTCTGAACTTGTTAACAATTTCGTACCGCTATGTTAATCAGCAAACGCTTTTATACTTATACGATTTTTAGGACATAGTTGTGCTTTTAAAAAATCACAACATACATCTTTTGACTTGCAGCTGGTAACAAAATCTTGAGAAATAAACAATAAACAAATTAAATAATATAGTTCATTACAAAATCAATATTTATCTATTGTGACCTATACGTTTTTTTCAGTAACCATGATTTCTCTAGAATAAATAAAGTTTACTAAAAGTTGAAAGGTGGTAGAATCTTACGCTGTGTTATAAAAACAAGATCATTATTCTTTTCTGCAAAGTTTGTGAACATTGAATGGAAATATGGACTGGCCGTTGTTACAACCACTTAATGGCCGAATATTATTACAAGGCCAATTTTGAGGAATTTCGTCTACATTTCATCTTTAAATACCTACTTGAAAACGATTTTTCTTATGGACATTTAATATTTCTTAATTGCTATTATAAAATTTATAAGGTGCTTTGTATTAAATTTTCAAGCATTTCAACGCAACAAAAAATTTTATTGACAAGAAACTTAAAGAATTGAACATTGGAAATGCCTATAAATAGCTCTAAACGAGTCAAAATATTTTTAAATTTTAAGTTAATCATGTATGGAAAATGATAAACGAACATTTGTTAAAAATTTCAAGTAACTACGGTTATTCATTTTTGAATTACAATAAAATAGGAAAATCGTTCGATGAGAATTCGCTAATTTACGGTTTAAAGTCCTATGCCGAAAAATTTTAAACTTCAAAGTTTAAACTCTCATAAAAAATTAATTTGACACTCCGGTAGGTGGTAATTTTTTTTTTTTGTTTTACTATATTTTGTAAAACGTATGGGAAATCTTGTAGGTAGTACATTTTCAAATCTTAGATATATTCTGTATGATTTAGATAATTTTCTCAAAATTTGAACTTTAAATGCTTATAAATAAAAACGTGCTTTTATATCTTTAATATTTTTTAACTGCCATTGTAACAAATTACCAAAAACTGTGAACCATTTTTTATCAATATTCACAAAAAATACCAAAAATTAAATTGAACATTGCTATAAAAAACCCAAGAAATATTTTTCAAATTTTATTATTTATAGAAAATTATAAAATAAACAGAGTATGTACCGGTTATTCGTTTTTTGATTATATACAATGAAATATGATAATCGTTCAATGAGAATTCATTGATTTACGGATAAATTCCGATGTCAAAAAATTAATTTACTTTCCGATAAACTTTTTTCTTTCGATTGAAACATTAAGAAATGAAGATTTTTACGTATTCGATGATCCTTTTGGATCTACAATATTTAAGTGTGTACTTTGTGTGTATAGACACTTTTTTTTGTGGTATCGATTATACGCTGCCGGAACTGCTTAAGGATTACATCGACAAAAAGTCTCTATAGACACTGAGAAGTCGGTCATTACTTACCATGATAATATTAGGATTTATTAGGTTTTATTAAATTTTTTTAGCAATATTTAAAAAAAAACCATTTCAAATTATTTTATTCCAAAGTATATTAATACTGTTATACGATAACGTAACACACTTTTATGAAACTATTTTTAATTATTACTTTAGATATACGAAATATAGGTACACGTATTATAATATTTTCTCTAATGCGGACATTGCTAGGGTATAATTAATGTTATGTGCAGTGTTATTATATAAAATATAACAGCTTAACGTGATTATAGAAGGGGTAATTTCTTTTTATAATTTAATCCTTTCATCTTTAGAAATGTTTTCTTTATATTTGTATTTTATATACTTTGATAAGTACACTTTTATAGATAAGTGTATTATGCATTTTAATTTAATTGTAGTTAATAGAAGTTTTTATTTAATTTTGACCTAACCTAGTATACTTTGTTAAGCTTCGTAACCCACTCAATAAATTATTAGTTTATATAGGTAATATAATTATATCCTAGGTAATATTTACTACTTTACTAGTATACTTAAATTACCGCTGATAATACACATTATTCGTGCTTTGTTCTTATACAATATAGGTAATTGTACATTATGTCATTATTTATGCAGTGTCTGTAATATAGCTGGCTATAAATCTATAAGACACAGTTTTATTATACGAATATTTACAATCTACTTGCTTCAAGGCACAATCAGCAAATAAGATAAATATTAAAAATAGTTTACAATAAAAAGGAACTATGAATGTATTATACGAATGTATTTTCTCTCATGTTTAATGATTATAAAAAATGGTATTCACTCAATAATTATGCATAATATATAAAATATTATTAACTTTTTATTTTGTGGGTTAGTTTTATCGTTTTATGCTATATACTTGAATAAAAATTTTATTTGAAATCGTTCAAAAGTAAATGAGACAGAATAATGAAAAAACATTTTTAAAATAGTTTGCTATACTTTCAGTAATATTCCGTGATCAGCTAGATTCTAAAGCGATGAAGATGTTATAAGTAATATTGATTGATACAAAAAAAAATTTTGATGTACATTTTTGAAAAACTACTTTAGAAATGCTCAGCTAATACTTACCTATAGGGAATTTAAGGCTGCAAAATATAAATATTTGAAAAAATGTTAAATGCGTAATAAGCAGTTAAAATTCAGTATAAAGTTAAAAGAAAACATAATATTTACAAAATGTTTTTGTTTTATATTTTCATTTTTTTTCTTGTATTTAAGATCTTTTAAATTATAATACAACCTATAAATATGATTAGTTTGTTAATCTCTTACAAATAATATTGATAAACAATATTTATACACTTATAAGAAAAATACAGAAGATAATATTCTATTTCAGGGGTCAACTTGTGGCACGCGTACCTTTTGCGGCACACAAATATAGTTTTTAAGTATTTCTAAAATTATGTTTTTCAATATTAAATAAATCACAAGAGTCGTAAATATTTTATTACACTACAATTATTGTGTCAATTGCACATTCTCAATTTTTAATTTTTTTTTTGGAACAATATGGAAAAAAGTTAGCCTCCCCTGTTCTATACTATAGTGCGCGATATTCTAAGTTGTACATCTACTTTATACAAAATGCAAAATATGATAAACCATAAATTTTAAAACTGTGTAGCTTAAATTAAGTCTTATTTTGCATGTTTGCATATTATCACTTGTGCTATTTTAAAATCTACTTATTTTCGTCGACCATAGACAAGTACAAGTATAAGCGTATAACCACCGTTCTTGTGCGATACCTCCAAAGGTAAGTTTTTTTTTTTGACAAGTTTATAAAGGAATTTAATCATAACCCATCAAGTAAGGGGTAATACATTGCTATTTTTATAGGTACCTAGTACATTTTTTTTATAAATAATAACAATCATAAACCTTATATTAAGTATATAAGGTCCACGGTTAGATAACCGTTAGTATGATAATAACAAAATCTCGCCATGTATATTATATTATAAAATATCGGGATCAAAATCGCCTTTCCATGAAAAATAACCATGTATATATTGTGTGAATTCACATAAGGAACCATAATGGCACCGCAACCACAATGATACCTATTGTTACTAGATGCTCCAAAAATTATGATACCAGAAGTAAGTACCTATTAGATATCATAACAGGTGGGACAAATTGCGGAAAAAAATCCCTGGTATACGATATTCCTTGGACACCGATTTATTCAATGAAAGTTATTGAATAAATATTTTTAAAATGTTGAATAAATACAATCATTATATTATTATTTGTAATTACAAATATTTATGTATTGTGGTTAATTCATATACAAATATGCGTAATATCAAATTAAGTTAAAAAATTAAAAAAATCAAGCTTGATCTATTGACTACTGTTAAAGAATCGTTATTTAAAGAAAATTAAAAAAATCAAGCTATACCTATTTAATGTTGAAAATAAATACCGAATACAATTTATTTTACTTTTATTATTTTATATTATCATTTTAATACATCAATAAGTTATAACATTAATTATAATTTGTTTTGCAGATATTACGATATTTATAATTTTGTAAAAAAAAGCAATAGAGTTTTCTTATTCGGTACTCCTATATAAGTTTGTTACTCATTAAAAAAAAACTACGTTTTGATATAAGTATATAACTCTTAATAATCCTGGTCCCTAGATTGAGTATTGAAATTATTTGTCAATTAAATTTATTTCATCGAAATATTTTATTTTGGAGATTACTTATCTCTCTATTTACATAGATTACCTAAAATAAAGATTTTTATTCCAGTTCATGGTGAGATAGGCATGTGGACCGGACTATTAGACTTTAGTAGGTAGAGCATAAATATTCTTACGTTGAATTAAATCTATGTAATTAAATAAAGTAATGGAAAAATTAAAAAAAGCATTGTAAATACTTCATGAAAACTTTCATACAAAATAACTATAATTCGATGGTGGATAGGCCAAGGAATATAACCCTCAATTTAATCGAAATCTATGTTTTATGTTTGAACTAATAATGATAAAACACATGTTTTTTTCATGTACCTAATATAACCCTAAAATCATTTTTTCAATGCTAAATTCAATTTTTGCTCATTTAAGAATAGTGTAAACCTCAATAACAACATACTCAAGTGATGTAAGCCACCCACAGCGTATCCCACAACAATAATAATTATAAATGGTTCCAGTCAATTAATGTTACCCTTATTTGATTTTTAATGTACAAACAATGTAATCTTAAAAAGCTCATAACTTAAGCTTAACCGCCATTTAAAATACCAATCCAGGTAAATATATTAAACTCGACTTCCTTCACAACTCACTTTGAAGCTTAACGACTAATTAAAAATAATCATTTCTCAATTTTGATTAGGTGCCTATATAATTATTTATTAAAATATGTATTCAATGATATACCAATCAAATACCTATTACGTTCCTTGGATAATCTTTAAAACTATTAAGAATTTAGTCTCACTTGTGAAATTTCAATTATTTTATTTGGGGGGAGGAGGGGGTTACACATTGATAATCCTTTCCATTATCGACATTATAGTATTAGAAGGAAATTAATTACAATGAGTAATGACCATTAATCTAACCATTAATCTATTTCCAGTTCAATGCAAATCCTATTGTAAACTATCACTATGATGTTTGTTTTTGATTTTCTACTTAGATTAAAATGTTTAAAACAAAATAAATAAACCTAAATACTTTATAATATGATTATACTTCTTTGTGAATCATTTATCGTCACATTTAGTGCTTCTAATATCGATACACATTTAGCCGTTATAGACATATACTATTATCACAGATAATCTGTGCTATTATGATTAATATAATAATATTATAGACTTCATCTTACACCTATTTTCTAGCTTATAATTTATAAACTACCTAATACTCATATATTTTCATACTTATACTTATGTTGTGCGTCGGTGGTTGCCGGTCGTATGAAGTACTTATTAACAAATCGTTGTCGCGTAAGATTATTACGAACCACGCGTGGTAACATTCGTGGTACCTACCCTTATGTCCTCTGTACTACACTGCAAAGCTATACTACTAGGTATGTGATTCACGGATAATATTTTCATTCTAGGAAATCCGTTTGGAGGAGAAAATGAAGGGCAACGAAGTATTAAAATGTTTTATAATTGTTTTTTGAATCTTACCGTATATATATATATATTATAATATTGACCTAACTAGCACTATGCGTTAATATTATCTTCCTTTGATATTCTCCTCAAACTTGGAAACATTTAATAATGATTATCACGAATTGAACGGTTGGCTGTACAATCAAATAATCTTATTGAAACGGAGTAATACGCTGCTGCCCAATGTCTGTACTGCGAATAATAGCAATCAGTTATATTTTATCGACACTCGAACAACAATAATAATAATTAATTGTGGCTCGACGCAGTGCAGTGGCCGAAACCAATTAAGCTACGTGGTTAAAAGTAAGCAACGGTCGCTGCCACTTGTTCTTGGATGGGTGACCACCCGGGTTTGTATAGTTTGCAAAAACCTTGCCACACATACACGTACTCCTAACCAACCGTATCAACAGTTCCAACCTTACCGTACTAACCCTATCAACCTTGCAGGCTAATGAGCTCAGTCGTCGAAGTCTTAAACTAACTAAAAATTAATAATAGTGATAGTAATTAACGCACCGATAATAGTTATTGTAACAATAAGAAGTTACCATATATAACGTTAGATTATTATTATAACCAACATGTTAAGTCTTTATTCGTACAAGCAAATTCAATTATTACAATTGTGTTTAGGAATTAGGAAAAAAAATGTATAAGACTCAGAAAATATTTTATTTTTATTTCCTCATTATCATAATATTTTTTCCTTAACTTAACTACTTCCTCATCAGAATCCTTTAAAATGTCATTATGATAAACACGAGTGTATTTCTATATTTTAGAGAATAAACTTAAAATTGACACAATCATTAAACTTAAATCTACAGAATATTTTAATGTACTAATATATTATTATGCTACTGTGCTCGAATTGTGAGGGGGGGGGATGGGTAACTGTTCCATTACTATATTTTTATATTATATTTGAAAGCACACCTACTAACTGTTTTCCTTAGAATAGTAAGTTGTTTTTTAGAAAATTTGTTTTTACATATCTATAGGTAACTGGTAAGTATTATTGTTATTATTTAAAAAATATTAATTAGTTAAAATTGAATAAATTAAATAAATAAATTGCTATTTTTAAAATATTATATTAATTTTAATCGCTCATAAGAAGTCGTTGTCTAATAGCAATAATTGTTTGAAGTTTGATGGTTGGGGATGTGTGAGGTGGGGCTTGTCCACCAAAAGTTAGTTTGAGTTCAATCATTTCAAGTGACGATAATGTTTTTCTAGTCTATAAGATTCCTTTTTTTATTTTCCAATTCGAGCACTAGTTCTAAATATACGCTTAAATTGTACCACAAGTAAGTATTTATTAATTACACAAATATAATATCATTACATAATAAATTAATAAATTCTAATTTCATATATTATAAAAGGATTACAGTCATTCAACGAATAATAATAACTATAGATAGTACATACTGTATTGTATAAAACTTTCTCGATATTACCACAATGATATAGAATCAAATCAATATTGATCATGATTTATTAAAAAAAATATTAAATTAAATTTCAAAATAGTGTTACTTAAATTAGTCTAAATAAAACTACTTAAGAAGACGTAATATCCGCATGTGTTGTCTCCGTCTTACAAGTGCGTAACATACCAAATTGTATGCTCATTAGAACACATTTAGCTCCGTTAGTTTAAAAATTAGAGTGAATTGACCTCTTATAAAATGTAAAGGAAAAATTATTATATAGGCAATCGCATATGATTTTTATTATATTTTAATTTTAAACCGAGTTATATGAGTATTTTATAAAATTGTAAATTCTTTGTACATCTTAAAAAACTCGCTTTAACATTTAAATTAGATAAAAAGCATATAATATTGATAATAGATAATATTCTTACCTTTAAATTGTACAAGAGGTCAATTCACTCTAATTTTTTAACTAACGGAACTACACGTGTTCTGCTGAGCGTACAATTATGTTACGCACATGTAAGACGAAGACAACACATGTGGGTATCACGTCCTCTTAATAATATTAAGTAGGTACCTATAATCTATATACTATAATAAGTGAGGTATTTCACGAGATGTAATGTTGTATGTATGTACACGAGTACCGACACGCACAATAAAATATTGAAGTAATATAATAATATATTATATTATTATAGTCGAATGAATTCAGGTAAGTATACAACTAATCTGGCGTTTACATACATATTATTATTATTATTTTATTATTATTTTACAAGAAGATGATAAGACGCAATTCGATTAATATTTAAAACGGTAAACATATAACATATAGTAGTCGATAGGTAAATCCAATCGATTCAAAACAGTACCTATTATTAATTATATTTATATATACCTAATTAATATATTAATTGTACCGATATACATAACATAGTAATTGCGATGAACATAATAAAGTAATTATTACTTATTATATAGCTATATAATATTATAATATAATACAATAGTTTATTGTAAACATTAATGTCCATGTATGAGATATACACGGGACGAATTATGTAAGTACCTATACACGTCAATAATATTGATTAATATTACACAGGTACCTAAACAGGGTACGTGATTTGTGATTTTTGGGGTTAAGTACAAACGGAGAGGGGTCGCATTAAGAATAAAAGTTACTCACCAACACGATGACCGTCTGAAAGAGAGAAAAATAACACTATCTCGAATCCGGGACGTGTGCCGTGTGGCTTCCAGTGTCTCCCTCGTAATATAACGACTGTGAGCAACGTAGGTACAGCTAAAGAATTATGTGGGATTGCGTTTTTTTATCATCGGTAGAAGTGTCTCCGCGGTAACACTGCGGGTCCAACGTGAACCGCGTTGATATACAAAACAGAACACTGGAGAGGTACGACCAGTGTTCGTGACCAGTAACCTGTTAGGTAGTAGATATAAATAGATATCATGTAACTTGGATAATATACTGTATATTATAGAGATGACGTCTAGTGTCTAGTTATCGCTATTATTATATTTGCAAGTGACATTTTTAGTACATAGGTAGAATATGTACCTATATAATTTTGAATAACACTCACAGCTTTATTAATTACCTTGTTCATATATTATAATGTCAAAAATATCTTAATATTTTACCAAAAACTTATTTTACGTACTCAATATTAGATATTTATGATTATCTTATTCGATTGGATACATAAATAGTCTTAGTGTATTATTTTAGATGAAAACCCATTGATAGGTAATGGTACGAGTATATTTTAGTATATTTTATTTTTCTGGATTGTGAACTAATGTGATGTTTGGTTGGGACATGAGAATATTCAACAGATACATCGAGAATCAATTCAAAATTCAAATGTTCCCAAATTGAAGTGTTACATATCATTCGCAACAGGTTGGGGAAAAAGTGATTATAAATAATAATTATATCATCCTCGTTCAAGCAAAACATTTGAAGTCCATAATAATCATTTCCGATAATAAGTTTTCTATTCCTTCCGAACTTTAAAATGTAATTTTATGTTTATATTTTTGGACTACCCATGTAAAATATTTAGTAGGTAACGTGGTTGAATCAGTACATACTGACCGGTTAGATTAGTTTATACAATTGATTTTAATATACTGAAGAGTGATTCACCAAACTGGTTCATCCCCATTTTTCCTTTAATAATGAATTTATTCAAATTCTGATTTTTTTTAAATTTACTTTAATACTATATTTTCAATTTTTTTGCGATTTTTGTAGCACTTAAGGAGTGCCATTTAGCGATACAAACTACTGTTTTTCAAAATATGAAAATATCCCCTTACTTTTTTACAGTAAATTATTTACCTGATATATTTTTTGAAAATGTTGACGTACTAAAAACGTACTACTTAAGATGTATAAAAAATCTCAAACTAAAAATATGGTTATAATTTACATATTTTAAAAATTCCAAAAATTAGATTTTGATTAACTACATTATTGAAGAATAAAACTGGAGTGAGCATGCTGAGTGAATTATCCTGCATATTACGATACGAAGTCCATAGTTTAACATTTTTATACTTGGCAAGTGTCACGTAGACGTGGACGATACATAGGTCAGTGGCAATATATTGCTATAGGTCAGGCTATCGATCAGGTCGACGACACATGACTGGGGGGGGGGGCGTAGGTACTATAATAGGTATTATAAATATTATAATATTATAATATGTCATTATGCGGCGCGCAAGGGTAGTCTAGGTCACGGCCGAATTCTTGTTGTAACGTCGTGGCCCCGTCACCGATTTGGTCCCGCCGAACCGACGGTGCTTTTTTTTTTCCACTCGGCCCAGGGTCTTCAACATGAACGTGTCGGACCGCGCCCGGCAGCGATCCGGGGCGACCGCCCATCGAGGTCATTCGAACGCGGCGTTCAACAGGTCGTCTTCGGATTTCCTCCGGGACTTGCACCGGTGGTCACGTATCAGGCCCCGGTAGGGTGCACACGACTCCAGGTCGCATTCGCCGAAGCTGCTTTTCTTCTCATAGGCGTAGTCCAGTGCGTCTCGCGACGATTTGGTCGGGTTCAGCAGCGTCACCGTGTCACCGTCGATCATGTCCGCATCGAACAGCTCGTCGCCGAGTTCCGCGTACGCTACCGATCCGAATCTGAAACATTACAAAACGAAATCCGTATTCTAAAAACTATTAAAGTAAAGAATAAAAAATTGCAATAAAATTATCGTAATGCTAATGATGGTAAAATAAATTACAGTTATTATTAGCAGCGTTAAAAAACATTATTCGATATACATTATTCATATCTAGTATAAACTAGATATAGAAGCGGAACGGTCTCATATAAAACTGTGCATTCACTCACTACGAATCTTATAATATCGATTGACATAATAAGTGAGTTGGAATTTTCCCCATTATATATGAATATCCCATAAAAATTGGAGGGTCCATGGCCTATCAATGACACCGCGTCTCTGATTACGATCAAAGACGTACGTACCGATATACATTAGTGATTAGCTGATATGTAACATCAATATAGTGTAGGTAGTACTAGTAGGTACCGGTATATGTTCCTACTGTCACAATAAACACACATTATTAGATATAAATCTAAGTGAAAACAATTATGTGTAGGTATATAATAATATTTGTAACCAAATTTATAAATAAGTTTTTAACCAGTGAATTTTTTTATAGTAGCCGATAAAAATGATGTATATCAAAAAAAAACTTGGTAAGCTATGATTGGTATCTGTATACACTATATATATAAAAAAAACAAGCCTTGTTTACTGCGTTTCTGACGATACTATTGAACTTTTTACGATTTTATTGCACATAGCTGTTTCAAATACTCCCCAAGTGCCCCAATCTTATAATTTTGACAGGATGTGGTATGGAAGAAGAATTATTTTTACCAAAAACGCCATTATATACTCTAACAAGTTTCCAGTTTCAATTCAGAAGGGTTCAATTTCCAATAAAAGTTTGTTTTACAATGACAATAAACAAAGCGCAATGTTGGATATTAGCGCATGGTGGAATAGATTTGGAATGTAACTGTTTCCCACATCGTCGATTGTACGTAGGTTAGAGTGGGAAGACCTTTGACTATTTATACGTTCTGAACCACAAAATAAAACCCTAAATGTGGTATATCAAAATGTTTTAACTTTAGTCATTTGTTAGTATAGTAGGTGACTACTGGCTACTACCTACTATATTCATAGATCGATCTATAGGGTAATTAATGAATTCAGTGCTCGAATTGGGGGGTACTCAGGGGATACCCCAACTAATTTTTCAGAAATTTTTAGCCCAACAATTTTTATTTTAAGAGAACTCATGGGACGCTTCATCATTCTGCATTTTTATCAAAATGCAAGAGATACAATCATAACTTGTCTTATAGATTATTTCATAACCACGGATAAATTAGTTAATATTAACTAATTATTAGTATACTATAAATAAAAAAAAAAAAAAATTAATACAAGTTCTAATAAGACATAAGTAATTTCTGTAGGTACCTACCTATTATAATATATATTATAGTTTACACATAATAAAAACTCAAAAGGATAATAAAAATAAACTAATTAATAGGTACCTACAGAAATTACCTATGTTTAATATGAACTTGTATTTATTTTTTTGCTTTAATTCATTATTTATAAATTTTTTTTATATGATTTAAAAAGGGGTGTGTGGCATAGCCCCCCGTGGTTCAATAACGTTTAAGAAGTGATGGGGACTCTCTTTTTTAAAAGTAAACAGAGTCTCCCTACTTTAATTTTGCCAAGTCGAGCACTGAATGTATTATTTAAATGTATAGACGATCAGTACTTTTCAAATTTACATTATGCACGTGTTCTTCTGATATCAAAATAAAAATTCTTAGATACTGTTATTAATAATTGTTTTTTGATTACATTATCATAATCGCTGTATATAGAATCCTTATTGAAAGTATCATAAATTAAGTTAATTAAATTATATATTTTTATATTTTGGTTCAAAACTACGCTTGGGAAAAGCCGGGTATTCAGCTAGTGAGGAATAACATAAGATGGAAAGTGGCTGTTTCAACGGTGATCGTTTGATGCGGTAACCTAACCTAACCTAACCGTGGTGATAAGAAAGTAGTTACATTTTAATTGTGTGTGCGTTTCCATTTACAAGTATACGTCAGAAGTAACCAGCGTACATTACTATATATACTCTGTATAATATTATTACAATGTGTACAGCGAGATGTATTTCAAGTTATTGTGGGCTATTGTGACTAAGGGCTAATTATTTTTTGTACTCTCATCCCTACAACTAATGTCTGTACACTTCTAAACTATGGCATTTTGTACATAATAATAATAATTTTATTATACGTGTATAATTGTATTGTTGTAGCCATAACGACCGACGGTCAACACGGTCTAAACAATTTTAATGTTTTACTAAATAGGAATAGAACCACAAACCAAATATATTACCCACATACCACGGTTTATAGGTTGGTATACAGCTAAAACTTCTTTTACAAATTTTATTTTGTATGCGTTTTAAGTAAAAAAATGTGCGCCTATGTAATTTTAATATTTTTCAATTGCTATTGTAACAATATATCAGGAGCCTTGTATTAAATTTTCATTATTTTTGGCCCAACAAATAAAAATTTATTGGTATTTATATAAAAAATAACTAAAAAAATTGAAAATTGAAATGGTCCGTAAAAATCTCAAAAACAGTCAAAATATATTCAAAATTAGATGGTGTATTGAAAATGCTAATATAAATATTCAGTGAAATTTTCATGAATCTACAGTTATTCGTTTTTGAATTGCAACAAAATAAAAAAATCGCTATATGAGAAATCGAGTGAATATCTAATCTTGTAAAAATTTGAACTTAAAATGCTCATAAAAATTTATTTTGACTTGCTTATAAACATTTTTCTATTGATAAAATTAGGCAAACTTATGAGAAATCTTGTATTACATTTTCAAACCTTAGATTTAAAAAGAAAAATTTTTATGAATTTCTAACTACAAATAAATTGCACATTTTCGTCATTTTTACGTATTTTGTCAAGATTTGAACTTTGATTACCTATAAAAAAAAATTATGACTACGGATTTTTAATATTTTTCATCTGCCTTTGAAACTATATATTAGATGCCTACGATTAAATTTTCCCAACAAATAAAATTTTATTGACATTTATTGAAAAAAAAACTAAAAAAATTAGAAACTGCAAATGTCCGTTAACAGCTCAAAATAAGTCAGAATATTTTGAAAATGCTAGGGTGTGTAGAAAATGTTTATATAAACATTCGGTCAAAATTTCATGTCTCTATGGTCATTTCTTTTAGATTTATACCAAAAACCAAAATCGATTTTGTCGAAAATTGGTTTTCCGTAAAAATTCACGTTTTTTCCTTAGTTTTTCATTTGATTTTCACGGCGCTTTTGAAAGCTACTGGGAAATTTTAACTTTTGACCATCCAGGGTTAGGTTAGGTTAGTACCAACTAGATTCACTTTCCTATCAGAAAAGGTACTATTGAAGAAAATCGAAGCATTTTTACTGTCCTAAAAGGTGATGACAGACACAAAAATAAAAAAAAAAAAAAAAAAAACAGACATCATTGTAAAATCAATACATTCATCGATCCACTCAGAATCTAAAAAAAATAAAAAAACACACATCATTATAAAATCAATACATTCATCGCTCCGCTCAGAATCTAAAATTCAAATTAAACCAAACTAATTTTAAAAATAAAACCACAAATCTTTTCAACATTTTGCTTACTTTCAAAGTGTTCTACCTCAGACTTTAGCAGACCTAGTTCACCCTATGGTAAATTCTACCCACTGCAGGATGTATATTATACCTCTACTGCTCGTAAACACATAAAATAAACGTGGCACACTCGTCGAGACACCTGAAACGTGTATTATACTTTTAAAACGTTCTACCCGCACACGCCTGTATTTATATATAAACGCATTATATAGTAGTGTGTACGGGCAGAAAATAGAGATATATTATGACACATACCGAAGCTGTATAACATTATATTAGACTTATTTTGACGATTTCTGTTTATATTGCAACGTTGCGTGCAGGTTGCGCCGTTTTTTTCACCCGTCGTCGGAGAGCAGATAATAATAATATAGATTTTGCTAGCAATCTGTGTGCACCTGTTGAGGCGTGATAAACTAGGGGTAAATAAGGCCAAAATACCGGATTATTTAAGTTTTCCGTAAAAAACCTGGAAAACGTTTTTTTTTTTTCACCGTCGTCGCTATATAAAAATCGTTAACCGTGGTAATACAGGAGCCATCCTGTATACATCTGCCGAAAAAATGTAAACGCTCTCAGGGTGATACATAAAATCAAATTATTTAGTTATATTATCGTCGTACCACACTATATTACAGTAGAATAATTTGGATGGGAGTGGGCAAGGTGGAAGTATATGCCTCTGTCCACGATTGTAACGGCAGTTCAATTGTCAGGTTCAATTGGCTGATTATTTTTGGTGAAATGACAAGACTATGGTTATAATTATATATAATTTTTATAATTTTAAGGAAATATAATATTGTGTTATAACACTAAAAAATTATTGTTACCATAGTCATTAGTATTTATAGTTTTTTTAGCACAAATATATAGACACTGATACCATACAGAAATTATAAAAACAAAACTATCGGCCTTAAATGTATCAATGGTTTAAAAAATCCCTATAATAGTAGGTACCTATCTATTTAAAATTTTCGATTTTTCAATTCGGTACGTTATATCAGTCAAGTTTCATATCATAACTTAATTTAACGACCTCTCAATAAAAATATAAAATCATGCCACTGAAGTAGGTGCCTTCATTATTTAGCTTCTCCATATCCATTTTGGCTACCTAAAAAATGAGGCTGTTTTTGCCTCAGACGCTACATATAATATTGTATAAAGTTAAGTAAGATGGCCGATGATAATTGTATCGAGATAAACATTCAAGTGGAAATTAATTTGTGAACAAAGAGTTCTGTTTTTCTTGGAACTTTAACTTTTGCACCTTTCTATTTAAAACTGAAATGACGCAGTACAATAACTGTAAAATATTATGAGGCAGTGTAGGTGCAATAAATTTATATTTTTCTCTCCTCTTACGGAGGCACAATGAAACTACAAGTTTTTACGTGACAACGCGTAGGTAGGTAGTTTATTTATTTCAAAATGTCTTTTCTTGCAGTGATCAAAGCACGCTTGATCACGGAGGGTACCTACAGAGGCAGAAGTAATCGTAAACATCGTTCACGCGTGTAGCGCCTCTGTGCGGTAGGTAGGTAGGTAGTAGATACAGAGTTATATCAGAAATCAAGTCTACTTTAAAGAGGTGAGTTTTTGCTTTGCTCGGTAATTGTTTATAAGGTAAATAAAATGAACAGTTGCCAACTTGTGTAAAAATGTCAATGAGCGGGGCTTTTTTTCTTTTAATCTCTCACTTCAACGTACGAACAACTGCAACGCTTCTACGTTGCAGGCTCAAGGTCAATATGAGTAATATTAAAATTTAAAATTGAGAAATCGAATAAATAGTCATATATGTGTTGTACAGGGATAGAGTAGGGCAACAGGTAGTAAATATTACATCACAACTTGTTCATATACTTATATGCGCAATTTGGGTGTTGGGTGGGAAAGGAGTACCTAGCTACCTATATGTATACAAAGACGTCAACATTGATTCTAATTCAGCTGCGTATTCACCTGTACCTTGTGCAGAAATTGTTTGTAAGTAAGTTTGGTCCATAGAGATTTACATCAAACTATTGTGCACATACTAAGAGCTTAATTATTAATTTTCATACAGATCCCTGAGCCCATAATGTTGGTGCGAAATTGCACTATTATACATAATATAAATAATATGACAGGCGTCAAAACATTGGTTCTGAATTTTCTTAGTATTGGTTCACTCCAGAAAACTATAATTTAGGTACTGAGAAAATAAAAAACGCCTCTTAGAAGTAGGTATATGTTATAAGTTTATAGATAGTTTAGCTATCCATCGTTCATGTTTAGATATTATTTTCAATGAGTAATGCTTAAAACTTTGATAGCACTTCTTCTGTGTAAAAAGTGTACTCAGAAAAGTATAAGAAAAAACATAATTGTGATTACATGCATAATTGTAATTAGATACATTGTGGAATCTAAAAAAATTATTTATTACAAATAATTAATAATCATTCATCTAATGTCGTCAGTTCAACAGTTATATTTCGAAATTGTAGTCTAAAACAAAATTAATAAAATAAAACTGATTAAAAATGGTTATGAAAATTAAATACTTGGAAAGATAGCAATAAAATAAATAAATTAAATTTCAACATCAACAAATGTAATTTTACATTTTACATTTTACATTTTAATTTATTAACCTGTAGGCAGGTAACTACCTACCTATTCCTGGTAGCTAATTATATTCTATAATGATAACTAACAAAAACATACCGAGAATTGTAGTTGTATACAATAATTTAAATTAAATGTTTTATTTTGTATTGGTTTTGAAAATGTATCCTTTGTGTAAAGGTAGTAATTTTATTCATGAAATAAATACTTCGCTTCTGACATTATAATAAAAGCATACTATTGTAATAGTATTTATAAATAACAGTATTTATTTTATATAATAATATATAGATTATTGGAGAGAAAAATAATTCAATGTATAGAAATCTGCTATTCTTAACCAATCTTTTGAAAAGTGTATAAATGGAAATTAATTAACATAAATAAATGCAAGTATGATAATTATCCATCCATGATAAGTTTGAGATGTATTTTTGGTACTGAATAATATATTAATATAACATATTATATTCCTATTTAAAATGTTAATTTCATCAATTTTTTTTTAGGCAAATATTAGAGACGCCAATCATCAGCATGCCTAACAATACTTTACCTATTTAAGTTTTTGTTGACATGTATTAGTCAACGAAAGTTCTGATAAGTAACAATTATTCATTGGTGCTCACCGATCACTTTAACTTCAATCAGTGACGATTGGGTCGATATATTATATTACGGCAATTTTGGCATATGTATTCGCAGTTTCGTTACCTTCACACCGGCTGGTTTGTCCTGGAATCCATATGATTATAATTTGTTTTAATATTTTATTTTTGGCTTCATCAAGTTTATTTTGAATAAGTATTGCGATATCACTTGGATTGGTTTTGTTTTTACTTGGTTAGGTTACTTGTTTTTTACTTGGTGTGCACTGTGGTGTTTATTATTTCTATGGCTTTTAAAATTGCCAGTGCTTCGGCAGAGAGTATTGAACTCTCATTTGAAAGTTTGAATGTTAAGTATTATTAAAGCTAACTTTCAAGTATGATTGCGATTCCAACCCCGTTATATGACTTGGAGGTATCGGTATATATTTTTTGAAATTTCTAGAAGTCATCTAGGATGCCATAGACATGTCTTTTAAATATCTCAAGCGCAGTATTCTGTTTGGATAATGCGTTTAGCTCGGTGTTAATTTGATAATTGTTATCCCAAAGAGGGAAGTCATGCTGAATACATTTTCACTGGTCAGCTTAGTAATTTCATTGTTTATGTTACTGTGTTTGTCTCTGTTACGCTTGGCTAGTCTTTCGATGTATTAATAAGTGGATATTTCTATTCTTCTCAGTATAGGAAAGGTTTCGCCGGCTATGTTATAAAAGATGATGTTGGAGTGCTTTGGAAGATTGTTATTGTAAATTAAATAAATTCAAATAGATTCAAATTTATAATTATAGTTAAATTAAAAAACTTTTTTATTTTTTTAAAACTAATTTTAGCACTTATTTAAGGGGCAAGTATTACAAACGTGGTACATCCATATGCTGTATTTACGTAAAAATAAAAGACCCCTGGGTTATAAAGTAGGTTCAACTTTGGGGGCCTGCCAAATCTCTAAACAGGCAACAACCGGCCAATTCAATCGTTTCAAAATATAGCTTTACGCACTAATACTAGTGTTCCACGCCGGATATGTGGTTGATTACAACTTACAACATAAAGGCTTAAAAATTAAAAATGTCACGGAATTAGCTGAAATCCACTAAACTTCATACAAAACTCATCTCAATTCAAATCCCCTCATTGAAAACATGACTCTAACATATGTATATAGGTACCTGACAAACTTTCTCGCTGGCTAAAACTCTACTAACATCGTGATTTACTATTTTGTATCTACGTGGATCAACATTCGGATAAGTTACCAATGGTTAAATTAATAAGTAAATGACTCGCATTTTAATTATGTTATAATATTATATACTAATATTATATATTATATATAGTATTAATATCCTAATTGCTATATTATGTGCAAATTATACATACAGATTATTTTATATTGTAGGTAGTGAAAAAATAAAAATAAAATTTACAGTTCTCCTGCAGGTAAAAAGTGGTTGGAATTCTATAGGTAATTAAATTTGACATTTCAATATTTAAATATTACTGATTACATTTTATTAAAAATACAGGAAACTCTAAATTTTTTAAATTCAATTTGAAAGAATATTTTTGTATTAAGGATTTTAAAATTGTGTGAGGAAGGTTCTACTTTATTTAAAAACAAACTAGGTATGGTGCACTAAGGTGTAAGTGAACCATGTCTCATCAGGAGTACTCTTGGTCGTCATTACACCTATAGCTTATAGCTATTGATATAATAGCAAGTATGAAGATTGATGTCTTCAATAGAGTGTGAAAAACACTCAAGCTAAAAAACTTTAGTTAAATTTAAATATAAAATTAAAATACTCCCCCCCCCCCTAAAAACAATCCTCGCTGAGTGACGGGCCTATGTACGAACCTAGTTTTGAGTGTTTAAAAGCCTTTTAAGGTGCAAATCGGTTTTGTTATAATAATTTATTGGTACCGTTTATAACTTAGTACACCAGTGCATATATAGTTTTTTGTGTATAATATCAAGAAAAGTAAAGTTAGCTGAATTTGAATGTTTACCTGTTATAATAAATTTCTGGTACACATTGGACCTATATAGTTGGGAAATCCTTCTTTGACTGGTGATGGGTTACGGTGACCAGGTGCGTGACTGGTGTTTGTTTTTAATATACAAATAAAAGTGTAAAGCTTAAAGCTGAGTTTCAGTGTCTAATTTATTACTCATCTCCTGTGTAAACCAGACCTAACCACGGAAATAAAACGAACTGCTTAGCTCTGAATTTATAAAGCCTTTAACTTAGTCTATTCAATACAGGTTTTATTTTTGAAATTGTATACAGTACCTATTCTACTTAGTACAAAGTAATTAAAATGTTTGACTATAGCATATAGTAAGCATTTTAAATGTTCAGTTTAAATCAAAATAATTATAGGTACTATAAATGGTAAGATAATTGCTATTATATACGGATAAACGTCATTAAATAACAGAGTCTACCTAACTAGAACGTTGGCACACGTCCATATTTAATGTTCTCTTAATAAATGGGTATGGGTTTGGTGTATCTCAAATTGTTAGTGATTAGTGATTACCTAAACTAAAGTAAATGATTTAATCTATTGATTTTTATGTTTGCGTTTAGAAATTACACATGCATGTTTTGAAAATGTATCTGATTTAAGCTTACTGTAATGTAATCAATATCTGAGACGTTTCATTAAATGTCAACTATTGTCTTATCAGATTCTGTGTGGGGCCAATATTGGAGATTTTCATAGGTTTTGGAGAATATGAACGAATAAAAAAAGACTTATATACTCAGACTAGCGTCTCAATATACGAGAAGCAGAATAATTGAAAATTAGTTTCATCAGTATAGGTAGGAGTAGAATGATGTGTTTTGTTTATGTTTTGTGAAAAATACGAAATCACGATGATATTTACAGAAATATTATAATATTATAATATTTACAACAGAACGATTAAAAAAGTCTATTTTGATGACACAAAATAATATTTCGAAAGAGATCCGACATTTGTATAAATTATTTATTTTTAGAATTAATTTTTTTATGTCAAGTTTAATCATATTAATATACGCAAAAAATCGCTTTCTGGTGAAACGTGTCCATCATTGTTGAAAAACCCAAAAAAAGGTAGCGCATTAGTTTTTAAAGTATGATTTTAAACAATATTTATATTTTAAATAACATTAGTCATGTTATAAATCATCATTATACAACAACATGTCATAAACGGATACGAAAATAATTAAAAAATTCAAAATTTACTTTTTCCAGATATTCTTATAATATTTGCATTTTATATATTTTTTTAATTTTCAGTTACGTTAATGAATAATTTAATTATATATAAATTAATATTATCGTTACATAGCAGGTTTATACAACGACTACCTACTGTCAGGTAAACACTAGTGGATATTTAAATCTGCATAAACACGGTCGTTATTCGTTAGCATAAATACTTAATAATAATACACACGCAGCTGCAGTATAATACCATATAATTTAATTATTTACAATCAACCCTTTAAATGTGAAAATATGTTTTTTACGACTTAGATGGAAAACTATTTTATACCAGTCAAATGTTACATCCATATATATATGACTATAATAATAACTACCTACTGCAGTTATTATACCATTTACGTAGGGGGGATGAGGGAGGATGGATCCCTCTCATGACCTCTTTTTCAATACTTATAATTATATTAATTATACTTTTAATGATCAAATAGGTAGTACATGTTAAAAAATCAGCAACATTTCCTCTTTCCTACCTATGCAAACATTATTTGACTACCACTGACAGAGCGTGTCTTAATTTGTGGTTTGTCACCTACCCCTGACAAATTGTCATATTCATTTACTCCTCAATGACTATAGTTCCTTCCCTGCTCATTAAAAACGTGCTTTGCTATTTAAATATTTACTGTACGTTTTAAATTCACTGTTTGAATTATTTACGTAGGCTAACTCGACGACTGTACACGTGTAAGTTTGCCATCAGATTTCTTACTTTTCCCGAGATTTTTCGTAAAATTGTCTTTCTAATTTATTATACCAACAACAAAAAGAGATTAGGAAATATTATAGATATTAAAATATAGAAATATAGAAACGTACTCTGCAGGAGTCACGTGGTGTGCAGTTATAATACGTAGTTGGATCCTTTTAAATAATAATGTTCGTATTGAAATGGTTTTGCTATATAATTGCAGCTGCAGCCGTAGATAATCACAGCCGTCGGTAAAGTTATACATTATTCTTATTGTATAAGTTATAATTTCCGGACAACGGTATTTAATATAAATATATATTATACTATTTACACTATACACATCTATAATGATTAATTACTATATTGAAACAAAAACAACTATAACACTGTATAATATAATGTATACTATGTATAACCATTAAGTACTTTAGCGCGTGTGTTCTATCTATGCGCGAACGCAGAAACAAAATAGGTAACATCTTGGGTGAAAAAGGGTTTATTATAGGTACATGATAAATGCATAACCAATATAAATTACAAATTAGTAGTTACCTATAGAAAAAAGAAATATCAAAATGTATTCGTATAATCATATAGTCGTTGAACCTCCCTTTTATACATGCTTGGTTGTACACTTGTACCTAACAAAGTGAGTCGCTATAAATATTTTCATTGTTCGCCCACTACTTTTTATATTGATAATTAATTTATATTTATATTCTTAATAACTTAAGCACCACAATTGTAATTATTTGTATCACTCATAGAGTGTCCTGTCTTGTTGTAAATGTCTTCTTTTTTTAAATGAAAATCAATCGGTTTTTCTGTAATTTGTTAGGACGTCAATCAAAAGTGTTGATTCATCTACATAAAAATTTGAACGAGTAGCTTCTGAGTTAGTAAATTGTATCTAGATATAGGTACTTACAGAATAATAGTTCGTATAAATGGTTTTTAAAAAATATAAAATAGAAGAAATATTGGATGTAGACATTTAGGTAGTATATTTTACTATTTATTATACCCTGGTAATATTTAAAAAAACAGTGGAAAACATTGATAGACTTATATCAATTACCTACAATTTTTAAATTCTTCATATCTTATAAACTGAACATTACCTATCAATCATTATGGATATATTTTACTTAGTAGGTATGTTAAATAACTCAAAAACTACTAGTTCAAATTTCGATTTAGATACATCAACATTTGATATCGCCGCAGGACACTCTTTAAATGGTATGGATCTAAATAATTGAAAATATGGTATATCAATAATATACATAAAAATTCCAAATTACGAAAATCAGAATTTGAATATATCCATTGTTAAAGGATAAAATAGGGATAAACATAGTTAGTTAATCTGCAGCATATATAGGTTTATAATATATAAATATATATTATGTATATAATATAGTGTATAGCTTTAATTTTGATCCTAGTCCAGCAAACAGATTCTATGATCAAAGGTTTTGTGAAGTACGCGCCCAATCCTAACTAGACGTAATACATATCGATTCGTTATTAATACATAGTTTACCTATATTATACTGTAGGTACTTCTAATTCATTATAAATGATAATGTATTATTATTTAATTATGTCTGTAGCAACCATATTGACGACGGTCGACGATATTAGTTTTTTACAAAACATTTACGTCAAGGCTACGAAAACCGATAATTATTATATTATTATTATACATCTTTTTGATTGAGTTGCTGTTTAAATCATTCAATAGGTAGGTACGACCTACATTTAAACTGCAGAATGTGCGTTGTGCTTATTGTGCACATATCACTTAAATCGCTATTTGAGTGAAGTTTGGTGTGCGACTGAGCAATTTTATGTGACTACTTAATTTAACGACTACATATGTAAAAAAAGGTTTCACTCGATTTCTTTGAAAAATAATGTTACCGCAGCAATGTGTATAAATTGTTTTTTGACGACAATTTCATGCTACAATTTGGTCTGTTTAGGGCATTTATAAAACGATTATTTGTTTGTACGATGCAATCCTTTTAATCATTAAACTTTAATATAAAATAAACAAATCATAATGATTAAAATAAAATACGATATTATATTGTGCATATTAATTTAAGGTTAGAAATGCATGAACATTGAACATATATATATTATATGTTTGGTATGTCCCTGGTGCACTATAAAATATAATATGCATATATGCCAGTCCCCTTTTTCTTCTTATAAATAATGCAGTTATTCTAAATCTGATTTTCGGCATTTTTAAATATACTTAAAGGCTAAGACCATACTTTCACAAATTCTTGGGATTTTTTTTAAACTATTCATGGAGTACCCTGTTATGATACAAACTACTGTATTTCAAACGAGAATCCCCTTTTCTACTTAAAAATTATTTTATTTTAACTAAAAATCTATTTCTTTGAATTTTTAATTAGGTCCATCAAAATGTTCAAAAAAAAAAAAATCCACTAAATAATTTATGGTACAAAAGTGCGGTTCTCATATTAAAAACAGAAGTTTGTATCGCCGTGGGATACTTCTTATACAGTATAAAATATCTCAATCATTTGAGAATAAGATGATCTTTCTATATTTTGTGTATTTAAAAATGCCAAAATGAATTTATTATTAAAGGAAAACATGTGTGGTACTGGCGTGAGCGTGTTTGGTGAATCACTGTGTATAATATAGTAACTATTGTGTAAGTACCTACATATTTATTTATTTTATGATTTGAGATACATTTGTTATATAATGAATAACATTTTTGAAAGAAGTGTAATATTCAAAGTTTGAGATAACAATATAAATTAAAAAAAAAAAAAATTCGACAAGTAATAAAAAAAGATAATTTATTGAAATATGCGAGTACCTATATTATGTATTGTGTATTATATACAAATAAACATGATATTTCCATCCTCCTCCTCTAAATAACAAACATCTAAAGTTCGACTCGAGAAACAAACACCATACCTACATCACAATTGATCATATAGACTAAGAGAAGCCTTACAACTCGAACTTCAATCAAATATAAACATAAACTTCGTACAAGAAATCAATGAACTTAATACAAGTATAAGCCATAGTGTAAACTTTATGTAAATACAATTCAAATCAGAACTAATGGCTGTGCAAAAAAAAGAAAGTGATTATGTTCAATATAAATGATTGAAAAAATATTTTAAATAAATACAAAATATGGATGGAAAGGGCGAGTTGTTCACAGTACGTCGTAGTGCTGCAGCATACCTATGCAACAGTGAATACTGAATAGTACAAACACCTTACAATGAGTAAAAATATAAATGTTTGATACGAGTGATTTGGGTGGACCACTGCGACCGGTGCCTTCAAATTTAAAAGCAATGATAATAAATCATCGTGATGTACAGCCGTGGAAGATTTCGAGCAGAGGTCGCCGCGTGGTTTACCCTGAAAAATTGTCAAGATTTTGTCGAAAAAATGCTGCTAAACAGCGGAAACCACGGTTTTATCGAATACTATTTGAAAAATTACTTCACTGGAGTACGAAGCTTTGTGTTGAAATGTTCATTCCACATACAGCCGGCGAGTCGCGTGCAACTTTTTTCCACTAAAAAGAGAAGTTCACATCATGCTTAGAATGCTCTGATTAAAACTAATAAAAGTTATAATGGTCACTGGTGGAATAGTTATTTGTAACAAGATTGTCGGTTATCGTTATAGTTAACTATAACCTAACTTCAAATTTAGATAGATTTTATAGTTGGTATGTTTAGGTATAGATAGACTATACAATATCCATTTTT
Source organism: Nasonovia ribisnigri (assembly GCA_027563435.1). Lineage (NCBI taxonomy): Eukaryota > Metazoa > Arthropoda > Insecta > Hemiptera > Aphididae > Nasonovia > Nasonovia ribisnigri. The sequence continues at coordinate 90,187 of JANEHU010004984.1, read as the reverse complement.
TACATAATACCTATTTCCTATATATGTGTGTACAATTTCTATAAACGAAATACTAGTGAATATTTATAATTTCAAGAAGACGTTATTAGGATTATGTATTGCTGATAACAATTTATTACATTAATAGACACTGCAGCACATTATATTTGTACCATGTATAATAAATGTTAAATATCGGATGGATAGAAAATTGTATTTATGAAATGATTTTATTATATATTAGGTAGGTACTCACATGTTATTATTTCAAAATATTCATCATTAATACGTATTTTATTTCACTGACATGAAATATTGGTTCTGTACACTTTTCAAAAAAATACTTAAAATTTTATGGACGAATTTTATTTACTTAAATGTACAACCATAGGTAGGTATAAAGTTACTGTATTACTATAGATAGTGTCTGGAATCCGGAGAGTAATCAATAAATGACGTATATTTTACATTTCTCCCATGTATAATGAAATTCTATTTCTTTTTCATAGCATATAGATCGAACCGGCCTAATTGAAATTACGACACGAAAGTATTATGACCGAAAAAAAAAAAATCAATCAATCATTTAGTAGGGTGGAGCGCGTATCGTAAAATATCAGAAAGGCAGTGAGCCGCACAGAGTCACCAGCTAAGATAATTTGATCGACGGTGGCTTATATTCTTGCCTCGCATAAAAGCTGCGGTTTCGGTTGTGTAATGTATAAGCTCCTGTGATAAAACTATAATAAACAATTAGTTATATATTTAACAAATATTATAATGATTTTAGAAAATGATCAAAAACAAATCACTTGAGTGATTGCTGCAGTTTTTTCGAAAGTATTTCTGTATTATAAATTTAAATCATTTTAATAAATAATAATATCGGTTGCGTTGAAAATATATTATTCAAAAATCAGAAGTTAATACGATTTCACAACATTTTCGATATTATTAGAATTAATTAATAATACGATAGTTCTATAATTTTTCTGGAAACGTACCTACGCGAAAATATGTTTATTAATTATAATTTATAAACATTTAAACATTTTACATTTGATTATATATACGTCATGTGGCGTATATATATTATATTATAATCGTTGTTAAATCGTGTAATTATTCGTTTACCTGTATGCTTAATAATAGTATCAATGATTTGAGTAAAGTATTCTACAGACAGAGTCTACTCTGAATTATTGATAAAAAACGTTTCAATAAAGTTGGAACATGTTTATATTGATTGTAATTAAAAGCAACGATGTTACAGACGCATATATTTTTATTAAGTATATTTAAATTTTAAATACTTAATTTGTGGTTTTATATTTAAAAACAAAAATTTAAATAAAAGCCCAAATACTTTCTAATGATTGATTCTTCTGGGATTTGTCTGTCAAGTTTGAGCCCACTGAATTCAAAAATATATGTATGTAATCATACTAATGATGTAATAATAATGTACCAAAACAAACTTACTATAGATTTTTCAAAGCTCTCGTAGACAAAACGTAAGAACTTAAAGTATTCAAAATATTTTTTAAATTTATTTAGATTTGTATTTAAACTATAAATTTTTATTGGAAAACATGTTTGAATTCATATTTTAAATTAATTTCAAAAGAGAATTGTTAACAAACAGGGACACAGGGTCATATAAGAATACACGTACTTTGACTATAATTGGGAAGTTTATATTATGACTGAAAAAGAACATATCATTCTCGTATTATTACGTCGTATAATATCAGTTTATAATAATATAATACAGCCATAACTTACTTGGATACATATTACAAGCGCTATAGTTTATCCTAACAAAAAACACTCCTCCAAACTCCGTGTAAAAAAAATGCTAAGTATAAAAAAAACAGCTCTAAAAGTTGTGATATCATTTTATAGATAGCTAAGTCTTTGAACTATAGATAGGTACCCATGTCAAAATAATCTGCTAAAAAATTGAACTTAGCTTGGCCACTTAAGTTAAAAAATGTATAAATACTATAGCATAATAAATCCTTACATAATAATAATATTGTCTACTATCATCGAAATAAGTAGTGTAATCTATTCTGTGGTGTAATCAAGTGTTTTAAGGTTACCAAGGTAAATTCAATTTTTTAGCAGATTATTTTAACATAAATGTTATCTATAGTTCAAAGACTTTAACTACCTATAAAATGATATCACAACTTTTAGAGCCGTTTTTTTATACTTGGTCTTTTTTTCAGACGGGAGTATGGAGGAGTGTTTTGTTGGGATATCACTAATTTTTTTGTTGATACCTTATTATTTGTAATTCATTGTTACGTGACTAGAATGAAGAAAGTAATAAAGTGTTTTAAGATAGAATATTAATAATTAATAACTTTTTTTAACCCTTACGTAAATTTACTATGGCAGTTACAGTCGAGTACGCGATAAGAAATACGGGGTTTTAAATTTTAATATTATGATATCGTAATTGAGGGTTGAATGTGTGTTCGAGAAGGACGTGGGGGAGGGGGGGCAAACACCGTGAGGACATCGTAGATATTAAAGAATATAATATCATAGAACAATAATATCTATGACAATATCTACAATATCTATAATATCTATGATGGCGACACGGGCTTAAAACATTGATAACACTATCATATTATGTGGTGAGAGTTTTCCGCCGATCATCGTATCGGGTACTACACCGTAATGCGGGCCGCGGAAAAATTATCTAATAAAATGTTGAAAATATACTACATTTAAAGTTAAATTGGCTATAATTCTGTTGATATTGTTGACAATGATTCAAAATATACAGCATGCACTTTTGCGTAAAATTTCCAATTAGATGTTTTTATTTTCAAATTTCATTATTTAACTACAAATTTGCTATGTTTTCTCAAGCAAATTAAGATGCTCAAAAAATTTTTTTCGTGAATCGTGTTGTGTTGCTTTCTGTAATTATGGTCAAGCAGTGTGTTTTTCTTATGTGTGCATTTTAAGGCGCTCGTTTCATTTTATACTCAGTACGACTCTACCGGCTCATTGGATTCACGGGAAGTGCTTACAAAACAAATACATAAATACCGGTTGACTCACCGCAGGCATGTCCATTCTCTTATTCCTTTCAATAATGGAGTTATTCAAAATTTGATTTTCAAAATTATCAAATATACTATATTTTTAAATTCTTGAGATTTTTTGTACTACTTAAGGAGTATCCTGTGGAAATACAAACATCTAATTTTCAAATGAAAAACACTGGTTTCTTCTGTAAATTATTAATCAAATATTTTTTTTTGAAAATGTTAACGTGACTAAATCAAAATTCGTACGAGTAGTTTTTGAGTTATTTGCCTTTGTGTACTTAGAATAATATTATTATATGTGTATAGCGGTTATTGGTTTGGAAGATATAATAGGGGTTATGTTGATTTGAAAATGTTAGTAATTAATATTAACCTATTTACCTGATGGATATTTATAATTTGTATGATTATACCAAGTAAAATAAGTGCTATATCCAATATTACATCTACTTTATATTTTTGTCAAATCATTTTTAAGGACTATAATAGTCCTTAGTAGGTCTATGTCAGTTTTTTTAACTATTAGTTTGAATCTTAAATCAGGTCTATCAATACATTTTCAAAAAAAATTATCCTTCGGGACGATTCTTATAACTAGAACAATAAATTCAAGAATTTTAAAATAAGGTTTTTGAGGGAAAATCAGAATTTAAATTAATTCATTTTTAAAAGAAAATATCGGAGCATGCTGATGGGTGAATCAGTCTGTATATAGTTTAAAAGTTTCGATTGTTCATTACTAAGAAAACAATATTTATAATAAACCTCGAGACCAGAAGCTTATACGCAGAGGAAACGAGTGTGTTAATTATCGGGACGCGTTCTTATTGTATAAATACGTATACATATGTATTATATGTCATATAATATACGTTCACACAGGGCATTCCTCTTAAGTAGTAAAAACAATCTCATGAACTAAAAACGTGGTCTTTGAGTAAATTTAAATATTCCAAATATCAAAATTCGAATAAATTTATTTTTAAAGAAAAAAATGGGGGGTGAACATGCTTGGTGACTCGTTCTGGATATATTATATACTGCAAGTTTCGATTGCTCATTACTAAGCAAACGGTATTTATAATAAACCCCGAAGTATATTATACGTGCTGAGGAAACGAATGTGTTAATTATCGGGACGCGTTCATATTGTATATGTGTGTATGCATAGGTACGCAGACATTATAATGATATTAACAATAAAGTAATTTCGTAGCGGCATTCAATATCTGAAAGTTTTAATTACAATTTATTGTCCACCTATATTATACGCACACACGATATAACATACCTAAACATAATAACAAATAATTTTCGATATTATACAACTCGCTAATAACAGAGATTAATTTTTTGGTTTACTTCGTTGTTATATTTTTTTTTCGCTTTTTTTTTTTTGGCAGAATCCGTTTGCAATTGGCTCGCGTGGCGTTGTTATAAACAATAAGGCGAAGTAATGAAAACAAAAATACGTTTAACAGCAGCGCCACCGTGGAAATGATTTCGTTTTATAGATTCAGAACGCGGCGAGGATAAGCTATCGCTGCACCAGTTTTTAATACGAATCCTCGCGCGGCTATATGTATACGGCGTAGTCCTTCCTTTTATACCGACCCCGCCGGAATGAGAGCTGACGAAAACGTTTTTTTCCGTAACAAATGTTCTCCGATTCGTATTCGCGTAAGATATTCAATCTGTGTCCATCGAGCAAGTTTTGATGTAGATTTATTATTAAACCACCGCGGTAATCTGCTGTAGGCTGCATTTATTATTAGCATCATCAGTTTAAGTGCGGCTATATTATATTATTATTTTCGGTGCGAAAAAACCACTGCACACACCCGTTACATACGATCCCAATAAAAGCACTCCGCCATCTTCTGTTTTTAAAAAAAAGGCAAAGAATCAAAAAAAACGGCTCTAAAAGTTGTGATATCATTTTATAGGACCTATCTATAGTTCAAAGACTTAGCCTCCTATAAAATTATATCACAACTTTCAGAGCCGTTTTTTAAAACTTATCGTTTTTTTTTTACACGGAGGATGGCAGTGTGTTTTTGTTGAATACCACTTATTTTTTGTTGATACCTTATTATTTTGGGAAAATATTGGTTTTACAACTATGTTTTTTCTTTTTTCTCTTTCTTTTTAAAATTATTTATAAAATAAGTTGATACGTTTATAAATGGTTGTTATCGGTTGCAGGTTATTTTGGTTATAGTAGAAATTGGTATTATTATTTTTGTTTATTGATTGCCATTATAGGTGTCAGATAGTGCATTGTATAATTAATAGAGCTGATAGAAAAAAATTAGATTTTTCATTAAAAATACCATATGAATGTCCAAACGCAGTAAAACGGGTATATTATATTATAAGTGTTGGAATGTTGTATATACCTAAAAACGTGTACGCTTAAAGATATAACAACTATTTTGAGTAATTCGTCACGACGACACGACGACGACCACCATAGAAAAATCCAATAATTGGTACAACAATCGTTTTTTGTTGACACTTGTGGTATGCGTTCCGAAATAAAAGAATTGTTGAGACGTTTAAGGCTTGTAAAGTATAATATAGAAACCTATAGATGACAAAAATACTGTATAAAACGGGTTCGAGGCTATTTGACGTTAAAAAATCTACGCGTCACACTCGTCACAGAAAATGTGTTTGTTCGTTTTCAGTGAAATCGCATTGCACGCACATCCAAAATAATATACTGCTACCATACTCGCTGACTGTACTCTCCTCGGATGTGCAGTTTACAATCAAAGTTGTTATATTTTACTAAGTATATTTTATTATATTATACCAATGTAGTTTACGTGAATTAAAGTTTTTAAGTCCTATATTTAACACTTTTTTTTTCAAAAATCATACGTTACTTTACTTTTGATGATTTGTGCTTATAATTGTTGTTGGTTTATCAAGTACCAATACATGAAATTACAGTAAGAATACCTAACCTATAGAATAATTATATAATTTTAATAAGGATGGACAAATTAATTCAATTTTTTAACTCAGTTCAGTTAACTATTTATTTTTCAATTAAATTATTAGACATTTTGAACACATACATAAATTAAGTTAAAAATTATTTCAACAAATACTACCATCCTAATTTAAAAAGACGCTACACCTTCATGCACTGTCTCCGTATGACAAACACGTAACATTTACATTTTAAATCAAGTTTTGAGTATTTTAAAATTGTTAACTGTTTGTGCATTTCTAAATAATAACAACTTGCTTTAAAATTAAAATCTAAAAAAAACCTAAGAGGTTTACTAGACAATATTCTCACTTCTAAATTTGATAAAACGTCAATTCGCTTCAATATTAATCATAACAGAGTTAAATGGATTATTCAGAACGTACAATTTGCTATGTTAGGCGTTTATAAGACAAAGACAAAGACAACGCTACGGGAGTATAGCCGCTTCTTAAGTTAAATTAATAAGTATTGAGTTACTTAAAAATCAAAAAATGAGTGAAAAACTCGGATAACTATACCGTCCAGAAAGATGTGCAATAAGATGTAAGTACGAAGTACCGATTTGCATATTATAAATAAATAAACAACGGTGACAAAATAAAAGTTTATAGAAAACCGATCATTGCGACTGACTGGAAACTGGAAAATAGGTAAGGTAAGGTAGTGGAAATAAACATTAAATATTAAATAACACTGCAGCAGTGTAATGAGGGAATAACGAAAAAAACTGTACAAGTGTTTAATATACAAATCTTTATCACGGTATCTTTATGATTATAATAATATTGTCAATCACAATGGGCCTGCCAGTAGCATAATCAGACGGATTTGATCGCGACGAGTTCAAGGCCATCCCGTGACCCATTACGGTGTCTACGTGATATATTATTATTATATATTATGCATATGATCGGTCATAATATTATCATATTTTCTCTTTCTTTTCGTTCGTGTTATTACTTATTATTTATATTATAATGTTATGCGCGACGTCGTTTTCAGTTTCGTATCTCCGGTGTACCTACCAACAACCGGGACAGGAGGTGTCGAGATCATAGTAATTTATATTATTGAAAATTATCGAAAAATACATAATATAATCAAGCGTATGATTATCATCTCAAAGGCAGTATTAGATTCATCATCGAACACCATCACCGATCATCAAATCATTATTATTGCTACCTATTTTTGAATTATTGTAATAAGAAAAGAAAACCGGTATTATTTAAATTGTACTGTTTTTATTTTGAATGATATTATTGTATATTTTGAAATGTTATTTATTTAGCGATTGGTCGTCATCACTGACCATGCAGCGATCGTCGCGTCAACAACAAAATCTCCGAGTTCATAAACTTATCATTTATTAAATTTGCATGGACGCATGATATTCATTCTTGTAATTGGAAGACATATTATAAACCTTATTAAAATGAAGTATCGAGCGTACCTCATATTAGGTATAGTCGTATAGACGTCGACGAATCACGAATGTACGTTTAGTGAACATTGACGGTGTCGCTAATTTAATGCTATTGTCGATTTGATATTGGCATATTATTATTGTATTTAGTCACAGATTTTTAGTAGGCAGTTGAATTTTCTATACATTATTTTAATTGAATATTAAACAGTATTGTCATATTATATTAAATTATTTAACAAAAAAAGAGTAAACGAATAAATACGTGTGTTTTTGAAATAAATCTTGAGATTAAAATTAATCATAACAAATCTCGGCTTCGGCCAACAATAATAATAAGTTGAAATAAACTCAACTATTTTAACATATAAATAACTCGTAAATGCTCAGCCTTGGTTTTTTTATTGTAAGAACTAAAAAAAAAATGTATAAATGGCAGATAAATCAAATTTCATTGATTAGAGTGGAATATTTAATCAGATTTTCTTATACGAAACTTTATTGAAACGTTTTATAATAAGTTAAACACTTATTTAACTTATAACATAAAAATAGAGTTAGGGAAAAAAATTTAAAGAGTTACTAAAATTGTGATTATTTTTTAACAGGCTTGATTGATGGAATTTACTAAAACTACGGAAAAGCTGGTTACGTATAAAGTATTAAATATCATTTATGGGTAACAAATAACAATAAAGTTGCAAGTCATGACTTAAAAATATCGATACTTTCATACTTATAACTTATGTGATTATTGTGTATGTTAATTTATTTTTTGAATGAGCATATACATTGCATTTCAAATTTCAAAGCAGAATATTTTTCTGAGAATTGCAATATGCAATTATAAAATTTCGATTGCGTAGTTAATTAGTTAAAATAGCACCTATGTAAAGTTTTGGATGAGTGCGGAGAGGAGGGCCACAAAGGTACACTCCGTCAAAACGTTTGACCACTGCACCGCTCATCAAAACTTGTGACTAATTAACTAAGTTCGAAATTCGATCTATGAACTCCCTATATTAGGTATTTAAATTATCAGAAAACCATTCTGCTTTGAAATATGAAATTAAATATTTTAACATAAATGTTATGTTATGAAAAAACCAATAATGATAAAAATAGTAAAAATATTATTTATTAATGAATTAAAATATGTAAAAAAAAAATGTACAAAACTGTTAATATTTTTCGAAAAATATGAATGTTTACCTTGAAGAGAATCACCTTGTACCGTTATCGAACGCGACAGACGCGGTGATGGTTTAAATAGAGAAGTACAATAATATCTTTTACCCCATAATTCTTTAGTGAGATTATAATAAAAGGACGTAGCGATTTCCGAGTCATAATTATAATACCTTCGTAATATTTAGGTAATCACAGATGGTTTCAACAGCTTATACTGTCCGTCAAGTAGTTTCCTGCAAGTCCTGCGCTCCGCCATCCAAATCGAGATAAATGCGCAAATTTGAATCGTCAGTAGGTCGCAGATGATATATATGTAAATCGATACTGGTTGGATAAGTGTTTGGGATGGAAGTATCTGAACCCTTTATAAGGTATGATTTCAAATATACCTTACTCGTTTGTCACGCAGTCGACTTATAAAAATGCATAATACCTGCGCTCTTCCATACAACAATATTCATACCGTATATACCTACATTGTTGTCGAGATTAAGACTAAAGAGTTTATTTTAAATTGAACACATAATATACTTAGGTATACGAATTTTAGTTGCATATTCTAAAATTATATTATAGTAAAAACTAAAATGTATACCTACCTATGTGTTCTCGTTTCGCACAACTCGCGATATGTATATTTTATATTGAATACAACAGTGGCGTATACAAGGGGGGTATGATACCAGCGCGTATTATATATAAATTATATTGTAATCAAGTAAACAAATATATTAAAATCATTAACGTTATTTTCCACCAGAACTATAAGACAATATTTTAGACAATTGCTTACGGTTTTATTAAATATAAGATTTCAATATTGTCATGGGTGTATAGTTTTAAAAGCGCGTCGCACATTAAGTTTCAAACGACAACTTTTTTCTTATCTCAAACGACGTCTGTTTTCTATACGGATAATTTACCACCAAATATACATATTATATATATTTCTTGATGACATCACTCTTAAGAAAATCCTAGATACACCACTGATTGTATATACCCGTACAAAACACCGTTTATCTATATCGCGGTATCTATATATGCAATTCTGTGTTCATATTTTTTTACCGTTACCCTAATTCCACCGATCGATATACGCATATGTTCGTCCAAAATAACGTAGATATATGCCAAAATCACATCTGTCCGTCTGTCTTTTATGTATTATTATACAGCTGAAAAAACATCTGATCAATTATTATACACTAGACGACAAAAAAAATTAAAAAAAACAGTAGCGCACCGAGGGCCGTAATGACTTTGGGGGTAATATATTTCCCCTCGGCCGCGGCCGTCGTTCTCGTATCACTATTATAATCCCTTCCCAGGAGAGTCCCGAAATATTTTTTTTTAGCATATATCTAAGTATCGATATTATCAGCTCCCAGTGGGAAGAATTTATTTAATTTATTATTTTTTTTTTTTCATAAAACGTGCTATTGTATGGTTTACCTATATATCGTATATAACCTTCTTGCAGAAACCTATATATCAAGGGTTGGTCACCCAGTGATATTTATTATTTATTTAGTATTTTTATCAGTGTTACCAAAATGTATTGATAATGTCATAATGATATCGGTCAATTCTTATCTAAAATTATGGATCACGGTTTTTGAATTGGAAAAAGTTGAATTCCTCGCCATATTTTGTTGTGCAATGAAATTTTAAAATAGCCCCCCCCTTGATTGAGCTCCAGCTACTGGGGGAAGCCAAACCGTAGCTCACGTCATAGACTCATGCGGCTCGTGTCTATAGCTTGTGTAGGATATTTTTAATAATATAATAATAGGTATTAGATGAAGACAAAGTTTAACCTGTCACTATCGTACGTTTATAATTTTATATATTATATTGATTTGCATTTGACACATTTTATTAGAATCGATATCTTATCTTATTTTTGATGGTTGAGAATTTAAGAAACATTTTTTTTCCTGCTTATGACTTACATATTTATCATTATTATACTGTGAGCCGTGAGGTTAGCGAAAGTTATCGCGGGCCACCCCTGTTATGTAATATAATTCATATTATATACTTGTGTGAAAAATTATCAGTTTAATCTGTGCGGAAATCGTAGGAGCTGCATAAACTGTATTGACGTAAAAATATCGAATATCAAACAATATAATACGTACTACGTATAGGTATTTTATTATATTTATATTAACATACCTAATATTATACAGTTTAAAGGTTTAGATAGTGCTGCAACTCGAAATTGCACTTCGTGTTTAATATTTGCCACTCATCTAAAATGTAAATACTCGCAGATGTTAATGGTTTAGGAATTTAATAATGCAAAACAAAACAGAAAAATCTAAAATATGCACATATTTATGCATAAAAATAATTTAAGTAATACTACAAACAAAAAATAATAATTGTAAAATATGCATAATTTTACTTTAGTATAGATAAATTGTATTTTAGTTGTATAATATTATGTAGATTGTAGTAGGTTCAATTCTCAAAAAAAAAAAAAAAAATTCTAAAATTAAAATTGCAAATCGTTTTTAATATATTATTACGTACCTATTACACTATACAAAGCTTCATTATAATAATTAATAATTATGATCGGACTATAGAGTTTATGCGTTTTTCTTAATGCTTCATATACACACAATACGTGGTAACTGGTAAGCTAAGTCGCACAAATTTGTTTCATATACTTACGTATAATATGTGACGAGTTTAAAAGCGAAATTTGGTTGTGTTAATAGTTTTACGTAATATTTCGTCGATTAGGCATTAATCGTCCGAAGAATTTGGCACCTGTAATAATAGGTATCAAAGCCTGCAGTAAGGCGTAGGGGCTTTTAGAAAAATATTTCATCGACAAGCTAGTTCAACAACAGATGTCGTCGGTCCAAGGTTCACACATTTTTTTTATAATAATATAATATATAGGGTGTCAATAAAAAAATAATATTTTTATACTGCACATATTATACTAAAAATAATGTAGATACTAGATAGGTACCTTATTTTTTTTAAAACCTTTGAAATGGTAATATAAAAACAAATTGACTTATAATATTAGTTAGGTTGCTACAGCACGACATGATAACAATAAGTCTAGTGCACAAATTGATTGTGCTTCGATACACCATCGGTTCTAGTAAATATTAGTTTAGTATGGCTACCCGGCGAATTCTCCAATAGTTAACTGCACCAATCTTAATTGTTAACTAAAAGAGCTGCAACAACTTTTCTCGATTTTAATAAATAATTTTTAAATTGTTATAATATTGAAACACCTATATATGTGCATAATAACCTATTACAACAAACTCATTATAAAAATCTAACATTTTTTTTTTCAGTGGTTTACGTGTATACGTAATATTACTATATATATTGCTACGAGCTGTTTCTATAATTAAATTTGATATCTATAACCATACTATATAATATATAAACGAACGTGTCCTAACTGACTGACTGATCAACGTTGAGCCTAGGTTAGGTTAGATAGATACTTAAAATTTGCATGGTAACCACCATTATATAGGGGGTGTATTAAGAAAGGTTTTTCAAAAATTCGCATTTTAAAGAGGTGCTCACAAAAGGATTTTGAAATTCACGACTAAGGAAATGGAAAATTTTTTAGAAGACACCTGTTGGTGGCACCCTGCTTATCTTATCTATAATGTAATTTATGATCTATTAAAATTAAAATTATTTTTTTTTTGAAAAAAATGTACCCCCTTCAGATTTTTTGACTTAAGTTTGACGGGATCGAATCACCCCGAGAACATTGTTACAGTTTACTATTGTAATATATTATGAGGTATTAGGGTTGTGAAATTGTGGAAAATGCATTTTTTTTAGTTTGTAGGTTAGGTTAAAATTGTAAAAAAGGTAATTTATTCATTTTTTAATGATTCGATAATTTTAATAATTTCCATCAGTAAAAAATGTTTTGCCACAATCAGCGCACACATTTCGTATTTAATTAATAATATTATCTTTAATTTAAAACATTTTACGCCATTGAGACATTTTTATATCCTTATTATGATTCTTTAAGCATACAAGGTTTTATATTTATGATTCGTAGGGCATATTTTTATACTGCAAGGGTTTTTGATATTGTAATCAGTGTTAGGAACAGATAACAAAAAAATTATCTGGATAAAGATAAAGATAACAATACTACATTTTATCTAAGATACAGATAAAAAATAAACAAATCAAATTCATCTAAGAAAAAGATAAAAGATAAAAATATTTTATCTAGATAAATAACAGATAATCATACAAATTAAAATTAAAATAACTAATTTAAAAAAATACCGTCATATACCGTATATACCGTCATGTGAGTAACTACATATTTTATATATATTTATAACAGGATGGCGAATACAGGATATTGATTATTAATAATTAATAAGTACTTACTAAATAGGATTAATTTATAGTACTTTCAGAATAACATTATATATTTTTAGCCCAATATGGTATTTTACGTACAAATTGTGTCTGAGACGATGAGATTAAAATGAAACATTTTCAAACAAATTGAGCTAATTTTCACAAAAAAATTTATCTTATAAATTTATTTAGGTAAGTGAAATTTTTAGCTAAAATAAATACTTGGATGACTTATATTTATTTATCTAGATAAGGTAAAAGATAAAAAAAAATTATCTAAATAATTTATCTAGATAAGTCCTAACACTGATTGTAATGCATTAAATTCACAGTTCTAATTATTAATTATTAATTATTATTAGGGCCCGGATGCAAAGTGCATCTTTGAGTGACCTTAGACAATGCGTTCTAAATACATAATTTGTTTTATGAAACAGATACCTATTATAGGTACTTCATTGGTGAAACTTATATTTTGCATTTGGTTGCAGATTTGATAATTGTACATATGACCTACTACTTTAAATTTAACCAATTTATAATATTTAAAAAAGATAACATTTTATTAATTTGTTTTTCTTGATGTTTAGCTTAATAGGTATTTCTGTACGAATTGTTTATCATTTTATGATAAGTCGCCGCATAGACATTTTTCAAATTTCAATTTTTTTTTTCTTAATAAATGTTTAGTAAATTGTTTTAAGTCTATTGTCTATAAATTAGGTCATATTACATATAGTTTCTAATAAAACATTGCGTTAAAAAGATAATGTCGATTTTTAAGGGCATTATTGCAGTGAAATTAATTTTTTACGGGTAATTTTGGCTGTTTTTAAGTGCATTAATCGACGGTTTTTAGAACATTTAAATCTAGGTTCTAATAATATCTATGCAATACGTTACTTCTTGTGATGCGACGGGTCCGTGAAGCAGTGCACGCACGTCATTATAAGCAATATGAACGCAAAGTTGAGGAAACACGTGACGGCGATGATGACCAGCACTTCGTTGGTCGTGTAGCACATGCTGTCGGACGCGGCGTGCTGCAGCACGTGCGGTGGCGCCGGCTGCGGTGACCTGGCCGCGGTGTCGTTGCCGCCGGCCGCAGTGACCAACACGTCGTGCCGGCGGTGATGCCGGCCCGCGGCAGACGCGGCCGGGCGGACGACGTCGGCCACCGACGCCGCGGCCGCCGACCCGCCCGTGGTCGGCCATCTGTTGGGCGGTGCCATTTTGTGGTGCTTGCCGTGGTGCCGGACCGAACGGCGTCCGTCTTCACTGCCGCCGCCGTCGCCGTCGTAGTTCATCGCCGTTCAGCGGTCGCCGCCGATCATGTTCGCGATCTGTGCTCTACCCGCCTCGAATGCCACCAGGTCTCGTGTCTGCGGAAAAAAAAATCAACAAAACCATTATATATTATTTATTAAATATTTAGTTTAATTTAAATCTTATTTTGTAAATCAACTAAATAATAGCATTGGGAGATAGGTAACATAAATAAGTATTCTACAAAAAGAGTATTAGAATGAATGCGTCTTTAAAATAATTGAATTGTCAGTTTAAAAACGAAACGACATGAAAACTCAATAGACTTTAAAACTTTATTAAATATTTATTTATAAAGATACAATGAGTCAGTGACATCGCCGTAGCAGGGCTGCAAAAAACTCCATTGAACTAGGTAATATAAAATGTATAAAAGCTTAACCGGGAAAACAAAAAAAAAATTTAATCAGATTACTGAGTAATATTATTATATATTGAACAGACGGTACAATTGTGTGTATGTATAGTATTAAATTAAAAAAAAAACATAGGGAAGAAGTGAAAACATTGTACATGGCTAATATTAAAAATAGAATCAACGAATGATACACGTTGCCATTCAATCGGCATTTTTTTTTTGTCAATGGTTATACAGGTTTTAATAGTTTTACACCGTAATAAATTCACGACTTCACGATTCCAAATGTTCGAGCAAAACTGATGATAATTTTGCCATAATAATCAAGTTTAGGTCGAATATTCAATATACAATTTTATATTAGCCTTTACGGTTTTATATTTGATACTGACTCATACTTGCACAAACACATTATACAGTAAAAAGAACTCGTCCAAATACTAACCTTTTATTAGACGGGCAAAAAGGCAATTCACCTAAACGCACGACGCTCGAATTTTGTGTTGTTTATTTTAATATTATAGTGAAATTAACAATATTATCAAATTTATAACGGTATGGAAACATTACCCGGGATTGTACATTAGTCTATAACGTTATTGCAATTTTTAAGCGAGTAAAATATTCTATTCTACAATATATATATAAAATGCACAAAACTCTTTGGGATCTTTTCTTTCGGAATAACAAAAAAAAATTAAACTTAAATAAAATTTGCTGTCCTTTCTCCGAAATTTATCGCCCTTGGTACGTGACCACCGACTCGCGGCGGATTATACTCGAATGGTAGGTATATACCTAAAACCAGGAAATACGCGACTAACCCTCAGTAAAGTCACCGCTTCCCAAATAATCTTCATGTGTTATTTGTTTATATTTTTATTACCGTTCGGCGAGTGCAACGTAAAAAATCATTTAAATGGGTATTCTCTAACCTAACCTAATCTTACCTATATATACACTGTACAGAAATATTATACACACCATAGATCGGTTTGATAGTTATCTAACTATATTTTATTATGAGGAGGGCATGGAACTTGATGACCTAAAAATCTTGAAAAATGCTTTTTATTACATAAAAAATTACGATAAATAACAAAAAATGATGTTCACATTTTAATTTTATTAAAAAAGAAAGAGTTAAATGCATCAATACCATCAAAAATGACATCAAAATTAATTTTTGATTTAAATCAAAAATATAAAACAAATATAATACTGAGAACATTAATCTTGCTTGAATATTTTTTCTTTTCGATTTTTCTTTTTCTTGTTCCTTATTTTTTTAATAATTACACTACACGAATTAGAGGAAGTTAAATTAGGTAACCTATCTTGGCAAATAAATATTAAATTAATAATGTTTTCTTACCATTGAATGTATTATATTATTATATATTATATGAACAATAAATTAAAGTAGGCACATTATATTTTCATATCTATTGTTCTATGGCTACGGCTATTGCTTAGACTTTAAACCAAACAAATTCCAATATGTATACCTACTAAAAGTAGAACACATTATAAAATACACCAAAATGAATCAAAAAATGACCTTTGAACCGAGAAACATTGATAAAAAGCAAAAAATGCAAAATTAAATTTTACCGTTGATTTATTTTCATTCACGTCATAAGTACAACACTACAACTGTTGGGTAATTTCTTAAAATCAAATTATTCATGTAAATAATTATATATGTATATAAATATCACATATTATGCTTATTATAAAACACCTTTACAGATTTTATATTTCCAAAATAAATGTTAATAAAAACACTGGATTCTGCGTGACTTAGGTTGAATTTTTATAATGACGCACCTCAAATGTAAGCATTAGAAAAAAAGTTCGATGCCCTAATTATGAGTTACACATACTTAGAAATGGGTAGTATAATTCTCATGAGTAAGGTTAGGATGTTTATGGCCTTAAAATATATCTAAAGAATTTATGAAAATATTATACCCTTCAAACAATCAAATGTGACATTACAAAATGCGTTAAATTTGCCTTTACCGCTGAAAACTTTGCAATTCTTGAAGCAATCAAATTAGCAAATTCACTTCCAACGAATAACTTTTTGATTATAAGTGATTCCCTCAGCGTTCTAACAGCTCTAAAAAACCCGTGACCAAAAAATGAAATCACCCAAGCAACTCAATCGGAACTAATAAACACCCAAAAAAATATCGACCTCATGTGGGTCCCTTCCCATGTAGGCATAAAAGGAAACGAAACGGCCGACGAAACAGCCTCCTTAGCTAGTCAAAATGTACATGATAACATCATTGATAAAATATCTTCCAATGACATATTCACATCAATTAATAATAAAACCCTCCCCCCCCCCGGGTTAGGTTACTTTTAATAATAATAATATTACTATTACCCACCTATATGTTTTATAGGTAGGCAATTAGGTTACTATTTGATTTAAATAAAAATATGTAAGTTTTTATTTACTTAGGTAAGGTTTTTAAAAAGTTGATTCGTATGAAATTTTATGAAAAAAATCTAAAATGTACATACAATAATTTACAGTAAATTAATTTTAATCTAAAAAAGCTGCTTGAAAATATAAAAATTCTTTTAAAGCTACATAAAAATACAAAAATATACAAAATTTAATTTAATATAACTGCTTCTGCTTCATATCAAACGGATTTATGATTTGGTCTACAATTTACGCACGAATAAATAGATAAAATATGTAAAAGTCATAAACACCCTAATGCCTGGTTGCACAAACGATCGATAAAAAGAGTACAATAAGCTGTGATAACGGTTCAATAAACAGTTCAATAAATAATTTTATTGGGTCCCTAAAGTGTTGGACTGACAAACAATTCTTTGACATTTTAATGGCTAATCATCAAACCAAAGTTTAGATAACACGATTACAAAAAATTAGCATTTCATTGTAATATATTTTTACTGTGAACAATAATAATAATTATTGTTATAATTTTTATTTAATATTACATTATCATAAAATAATTCGATCTTATCAGGCCAATAAGTTATAGAACTCTTTTGAATATTTATCGAACCAATAATACAATATTTATTGAATCGATAAGACTTATTGGTCGTTTGTGCAACAGGGCATATCTCTACAACTAATCAAAAGGTAACTGGTATAACAAACTAGGTATAGTAGAGGCACGACAGAAGTATACGTCAAGAGTTTAACGACGTCGAGCTTTGATAATGTTATAATAATTATATTATTTGCACTTAAAGCTTATAATATACGTTCTGATTTTTTTGTCTTCGAAGCACAATTAACGCTAACAAGCGTTTTATTTTCTTAGTAATCGAAACGGACTTCGCGTATTTGTCACGTGATTGTATATAGGTCTCTACTACCTACGTGTTCTGTTATTATTTTTACATTAGACCCGTCGATAGTCGAGTCAAAGAGGAGAGCACGGCCGCGGCGGAGGAGAGACGGTGTACCAATTTGTAAACAGAAAACGAAGCTCCACAATTGTGGTGAATTCGATTTTAAGAAGTTCGCGTAATCACGTACATATACACACACACACAAACACATATATATATAATTATATAAATTATTGTTTGGTGGAAATGAGGGAAATATGATGAGAAAAAAGTTCATCTTAATTAAATTTTTCAGGAAAACCATTTCGTCATTATGTCATATCTTATATACATATATATCAATATTATGATGGTGTTCACGATTTCACCGAAAATGTAATTGACATAAATTGAAACCTGCTGCTGCTGCAATTACGTTTGGAAAACGATGACGTTTCACGAAGATATACCCCGTAAGGCGGCCGTAACAGTCTCGTAATAAAAAAAACAGTTTTAGTTCAAAGGAATTCTTATTTCAATGTTATCATTAAATTTATATACCTAGCGGGAAACTATTTTTCGGGACTATTATCTATTCATAGTTTGTACACTTCAATAACTCAGAATCTGGTCGTTTGAATATTTTGAATATTTTGATACTTCAACATTTTCAAAAATCATGTATGTCACTGGTGTACTTCAAAAATATTCAAAAAATCAAAAAAAAAATCGTACTCAAGACACGATGTACAAGCGTTGTCTTTTCCGAAAGACCAAAAAAATTCGAACGCGTGTGTATCCTTCACCGGTATACGCACACAAAAAAAATCGCGTCCTGGGCTTCTACTGCACCCAAAACACGCAAAAAAAAAAATAATATATATAAATTATATTTTTCTTTAACAGGTAAAAACTTGCTCCGGGTTTTACCACCCAAAACGTGCACAATTGTCGTACTTTACTTGTACAAAAAAAATTAGTATGTCAAGGGAATTTTACCCAGACCACACCAAAAAAAAACTATTGGAATTCTCGCACAAAAACACTTCGAAAAGATTAAACGTTGCTCACCTTATATGCGTAGACGCACCGTTAGCAAAATTGTACTCACGCGACACAGACGTTGTCTTGTCGGTAAGACAAAAATCGAACGCGTATTGTTAGTTGATCGGTATGCACGCACAAGATTATTGCGTTCTGGGTTTCTACTGCACCCAAAACACGCAAAATGTATATTTTACTTTAACTGGTAAAAACACTAAACTTGCTCCGGGTTTTACTACCCGAAACGTACACAATTGTCGTGCTTCACTTGCACAAAAAAATTGGTGTGCCAAGGGAATTTTTCCCAGACCACACGTAAAAACTGCTGTACTTCTCGTACATAAACACTTCGAAAAATTAAACTGCTGTACTTCTCGTACATAAACACTTCGAAAAATTAAACGTGCCAAGGTTGAGGTACCAGGGCACACGCACAAAAAAAAATTTAAAAAAAAATGTCTCCGCCCGTGAATAAGAACCCCGTTGGGCGCCACTGTCGTATATGCACTTTTCAGTGATATACCTCTATCATCATTTGAGTTACCAAAAGACCATAAATTAACCGGTTACAGATCAGATTTAAGGAGTACGTAGAATTGCGTGACTACTCAAACAAAACATATAATTTTTGGGTCGGAAACACTTTTATTATTTTAAAACAAACATAGATAAAACACTTAGCAAATTCAGACTGCCTAGCCCGTACTACGATTGTTGCTTCTCACGTACAATCGTCGTACCTACGTCCTCGCCGAATCACTCAGCGACAACGGGACTCCCCATGCCTGCGCTTACGGCGGCGTTATATAGAAAATATTATTGTCGCCTCAGCACATCTTACTTCGCTGGCCCGACCTACTTCAATAATTTATAATTTTAAAATATCCCCACCCTTACAACATACATATTAAATAATATTATTTTGACGACTGTCTACAATATACGACAGTTTCTTAACAAATTTTTTCAGAAATAGTCAATTTGTAAATCAAATTTTTAGAAATGTTTTGATGGTAAAAAGCTTATATTTAAGTCAAATAGGTAGATTATTATTTTTAAATATCAATATTTTTTTGAGTAAATTAATTCGAAACGTAATTAATTGTTCAGGCATTGGTAAATTTTAAATTATTTACCATCCTCATAGTTTTCATAATTTTGCTTATACATTTAATTGTAGTATCAATTTTTCATTGGTAATTTGTCAGATATTTCTGTTACACTCAGTATATAGGTATATATATTATAGTGACTTGGATATGACAGGTACAAATGCGTACAACACTGATTACATACGAGGCAGACTACAGACGACTACGGATTAGGACATTAGGTAATGGCTCAACCGCTCGCTTATCTTTATTCTTTATGACGCGATCTGCGTTCGAGACCCAAAAGTACAAAATTACTCGATATCCTGATTATTCTACTTAAGGGTTATAGTACACTGTACACAGGCAATTTTCTTACAATAAATTTATTTTCATTACATACTATTAATATCTATGAGAAGAATTTCCTACTCGTCACTACTTATTATTGTTCTCACCATTTTTATATTCGTGATTTTAACTTTGGCTGATCTTTTTTTCACGGTTTTAACTTTTCACCCTCACATCATATTATGCTCCTTATCCCAACATCGTTTATGCGTCTCAATCGCAGGAGTTCGGAAACATATAATATAATCGTCTCCGGCGCCGTTGTTATAAATCCGCTCGATTTCGATAGGGTCATAACCCCCCCCTCCGGAGCAGTGTATCATTCAGCCCAGCGTAACACGCGCTTGGCGAATCACTCGAGCTGAGCACGCTCAAAACGATACAGCTGCAGCAGACTGCATATTTTTTTATGACTGAACCATTCGTCGAATATTACACCGACGGGACGGCCGAAAGAACTGCAAAATATATCGGTAGCTATATGTTATTGTTTTTAGCATGCTATATTACTGTTATGGTTTTTATCGTACAACATAATATCGCGACAAGACCGTTTGGGCCATGCTCGCGTAAATGCGTTTGAAAAATATTATACACCGTTGCAAATCTTTTTAAGATCGGTTACCTTACCCATATATATTGTACGAACTATTATACGAATATAAAGACGAGCCAACGACAAAATATCATTGTAATACAATATCGGTTCCCGGAAAACGTGATTCGACGGCTTATGCCATAATAAAAGTGCAGATTTAGGCGGTTATATCGACGAATCCAAACCGAATGGCAGCGAGAAAAAGTAAAACAAGACTACTTTAAAAGGGAATAATTTACATATATTGTTATTATTGCGTAGAGCTTACTGTATCGCGGCGTATTCGCGGTTCGTGTTGACCTATATGGATGGTTGGCCTCAGTCACAAATGTGTTCTTGGGTCAAGCATCGGCAATAATTTCTATTGAAATTATATGATTTCTAATTTATTACACACAGTCCACTTTACCGATTTATCCAACAATGAGTGTAGTCGTGTACCGTAGACACCTAAATGGATCACCACCTCTGTGTTAGGTACTAATAACGAATATCGTAGGGTACAACTCTTTTTAAAAGCGGTTACGTAACGTAAGAATTATTATACCTGTAAAGTAATAATATATTACGGAGCGTGGTGTGGCTAGATGGTTGGCCTCAGTCACTAATGTGTTCTTAGGTCAAGCATTGGCAATAATTTCTATTGAAATTATATGATTTAAAATTACATCGTATAGTAGTTATATAAAAGAAATATTTTTAAAAAACTTTACCAAGTAATGATTTTTCAGCAAACACAACCGAAATGGCCGCCGCAACGAGACCAGCAACGACTGTGTCACTTTATGGTCGTCGGTGAGCGCAGTGTAAGCCCAATCGTAAATATGTGTTAACCGTAAACTGTAAACGATTCAACCGTTCAACCGTCCATCGTCACCTGTCAACCGTTCAACCTTTCACCGTCAACCGGTCACCGTTCAACTGTCCAACGTCAACCGTCAAATGTAAAGCGTCAAAACGCTGTCGCCGCCACGGTTTTTATTTACATATTATATTATTTATCGTCACATTGTGTCAGTTTGTATAGTTATACTCATTCCCATTAGCCGGCCAGCACCTGTTGTGCTATTGTGCCCGCCGAACTTGTTAGATTTTGTTTGTTTATAGTTGGCCGGCAAACCGGCAATTGACTTGTAATAAATCGTGTTGATTGATTTTACACGAAAGTACCAATCCTAATTTATTACGCACAGTCCAGCTTTATCCAACAATGAGTGTAGTCGTGTACCGTGGACACCTAAAAGGATCACCGCCACCGCGTTACTATGATAACAAATATCGTAAGGTAGGTAACTCTTTTTAAAAGCGGTTACCTATAACGTAAGAATTATTATACAAACGTATAAAGATAAGCCGACGGAAAAATATTAAAATACAATATCGGTAAGATTAGGTTAGAAGTGCGTTAGGATAATGCAATATATCGATTTTCCGGAAAACGTGCTTCTGGGAACAGCTGTAGGTTAATAGGTTATGCCATAATAAAGGCGAAGTTTTAGGTTTTTTGCGATGATTGCAAACCGACAGGCTAGAAAAAGTAAAAACAAACTGCCTTTCTAAAAGGGCAGTGGCGTATTTAGGAATTTTTCATGGAGGGGATCCAACTAATTTTCCATTCACATTTAAGTGGGGGCTCCGATACAGAATATATATATTAGATTTTTAGATAGGTATTTATGGGGCCAATGGGGGTCCGGACCCCAGCGACCTCAGGGATCACCCCCCCCCACACCGTAAATACGCCACTGTAAAAGGGAATTTATATACATTATTATTATACCACAGTATTACTATCGTGGTGTGTACGCGGTTCGTGTTACCCTGCATAATATAGTAATATATTACGTATTTACGTATATATATATATACCTAACCATACCTACTACCTCCTACATAACCATTGTACAGTACAATGGCTATCCCACGGTTCGATTGTGTGTAAGTTAATCAACAATAGTTTTTTTGACACGCGAACACACACGAGCGCCCATTCGAGTCCATACGCTATATGTGCTCCGTGCTCGTGCGAAAATGGAAACAATTTATCCGGCAACCGAATAAAATGGAACAAAGATAAAGAGCGAGTGGTTCGGAACGAGAATTCCGGTACGTATTAAATATCACTTTTGAGAATCGAAGGCGCGTATATAAAGTGTAATGTTCTGAAATGTCATCGACGGAATTCGTGTATAGATACCTGCCCTACTCTCTGTATATAGAGTGAGTTGAATGCGCGTTATATAGTTGAATCAAAGGTAAAATAATACAATACGTACACTGCAGGCAGCAGCAGCAGAAGCAGTCTCGGCGTGCAGTTCGTTTTCCAGCGAATGAATAGTTCATTTTTTATTGTTTCGGTGTTTTTTAAGGATTACAATATTAAAAAACCCAAATAACATGTACTTTTCGAATATAATGTACCTATATTATATAGGTTACTTATATGATATTCGGGCAATCTACGATATCGTGATGATACATAATAAATTGTAACAAATTATATTGATATTTTTATGTATTGTAGTTCAAAGCTGAGCAAATTAGTCACTTTTTTTAACAAGTTAAAGTTAAGTTACTTTAATATAAAAAGCAGCTAAGTTAGAATATAAGTTCATTTCTGAAATTTACCAAATTTATAACTTAGTTAAATAGAAGTTAGTTTGGTGAAAAAAATAACTTAAGTTAGGATTGAAGATAGAAGTTACTTTTTTTTTAGTTCAAAAATTATAAGTCTAAAAAACCATTTTTCAAATGTAACGTATTACATAAATTAATTATTATGTAGGTACCTAGGTAGCTAACTAAAATGAATTATTGGTGATGAATAAATAATTAAATTTAACAATTTTCAACTGATAGTTTGATCAAATATATCAAATATGTAGGTAATAATTTTAATTTCTCGGAATATCAGTCATTAGAATACAAAAAGTTTAACAAAATAAGAAAACTTATTATTTTTAACGAGTTAGATTAGATTATTTTACACATTAAATTCATTTAGTTAAGTTTCTGACTAGTTAGTGCCAGCTTTGTTGTAGTTTTATGCGTTTTACAGCATATAATGCTTTTATATTCACTTTTAGAAATACGAGGCTTTCGAATTGTCTAGATTAGGTTTTGGCCATCCAAATATTCAATACAGTCTTTAATAATAATTGTAATACAACTAGGCGGATGATGAAAAGCGTTTTAAATATTTCGTTCAAAACGGTGCACACGAATTTTTGCGTCCCACTCTTATCATAAAATAAAGGTAACAAGAATTGCGACCAAAAATCAATTATTAAAATTTTTTTATTTAGTGGTTTCCGTACAAATTTTCAATTAATTTATGATATTATTATATATTCAGTATTGCATGTTTAATTTTAAAAATACATTAAATTATAAATTATGTAGGTAAGGCTAATGCAAATTGTATTTGGAAATATTTGTTAATGAACCACGTCTTATAAATATTAACTATAAGTGCAATAGTACCACGAATTGCGTCCCGGACGCAATTCATTCACAAAGGTGGGTAATTATGTTTACCTGACTTGGTTTGAAATTCGTGTGCGCCAATTAAAAATAAACGTTCATTCACTTAAGGTACGTGATACCAAGGTCTAAAGTAGTATATTATGATTTTAAACGCTGATCAATAATGATCAATTTAAATTTGGACATTTGTAAATTTTGATTTATGTAAGTCGGGCCGAGTCACACGCAGTCGTCTCGAAAGTGTTTTAATTTTTTTTGGAAAAGCGTCTAATACTGTTTTATAAAAAATAAGAAAAAAGTGAAATAGGGTGTTTAAATCTAATAAATATAAAAGCCGTTCATATTCAATAGACATTAGTATAATATTAAGAGGATGAAATACAAGAATTAGATTTGATACCTTCCTATCAACTAGGTACAGAAAAAAGTCTATACATGATTGCATTGTAATATACAACTCCTGCTTACGAGAATAAAGACATAGGACGAACGGGTCCTGTAAAATACTATATTTCGTACCTATATACAATATAATACGTATAACGAGTCGGTGGTTGTATCTAACTGTTACGGTTACTGCTGCAGCCTTTTAGCCTCAAACGGGTTAATCACAATGGTACTTAAACGACCGGAAGTATTCGTCGTTAGTGCGCTGCAGCATCGTAGTATATATATGTATATATGATATACTATATTATGATATGTATATATTATAGTATGTGCGACTAGCACCGATTCACCGGGACTCGGCTGTTGACCTCCGCTTCACGCATAACCGCAGTTGACTTCCCATACGTACCTACCGCACACTCCCACCGCAGTACGATATAGGTATCTACGGCTGTAGATCTTTAGGGTAGCGTTAAGTCCAAGCACATAGATCCACCCCAACGTATGCGGAGTGTTTTAGTTTTTTTTCCAAAGTGACCCTCGTCCGTTATCACCACCGTGTCCGTTTTCCGACGATAATATAAATAAATATTATTTCAGATAATTTTGAGAACTCTTATTATACCGTATATACTTTATATATACTTTATACCGTATATTCAATATTGGTGTAATACGCAGTTAAAATTATAAACATTTAAGTGCATTTTTGAGGTGCATTATTTGAAATCTGTAGGGCATAAAAGGATTTATTTTTGGGTATTACATTCCTACCACTAATTATAATATAATACATAACTTAATATTACTATATTATTGGCACCATTAGGCATTAGACGTACCCAACAATTACAACTTTTCTGTAGGAGTCATTGGAGGTTAGAACATTTTATACTTCTCACTGTTTATATACACTTCGGGAAAACGATAAAAATGCGATTCAGTCCCTCTCCTGCAACGCAACCAAGAATAAAAGTGCATCCATACATTGTTGCAGCGCCTGCAAGTCTCTATTAGCAATTGCAGACATCGGCCTGCGCCCATAGATGGAAACCCTTTTAAAATTTCAGAAGAGGGCTAACATTTTTAACATCTATGTGAGAGGGGGGCTAAGCTCCTCCTCAAGCCTACGATTCCCGCCTAATCCTACGCCACTGAATAGCACTGTTTTCTTTTTAGAAATAATGTTGTAAGTGAATTATTCCACGTGTAAGTCACTATATACAACCACAAGTGATGAAAACTTGAAGGAAAATACGAATAATAAGATTTATACACGGAAAGACGCTGCATAAGCGGCTTGCAGGACATTTTAAAATGTACAATAAAAAATTCGTTTTATATTTATAACATACAACGTGTCACGTCGATAACATTGCTACAATATAAAGACGCGAGTATTTGATATTTACCTACCAACATAACATAATATATACACTGCAAAATTAGGAAATAAAGATCTATAGAAAACGACATTGTCGCAGCTCAAACTGAGATTACAACATAGAGACTTATAGGTTAATAAGAAATAAAACTTTTATAGTGCATACCTATATTTTGTTTCAATAAAATAAAACATTGATATAAACTCATTATTTTTAAGTTGATCCTGCAGCACAAACGAATGAAATACATCACTCGACACATTTGTATATAAGACGCGTCATAATATTGGACGCATCTTACTTTAAATTTTTATATATAAGAGATAGGTATTCAAAATTATAGGGTATGAAGCTAAAATTTCAAATAGTATGATAGTTACATTTTCTTCAGAATTTCATAAATTTAGAATTATAGATTGATTTTTATCATTATATAATTAATTTTTTATTGATTTGTATTTCTATGGAGATTAAAAATAGCAAAAAAATAGGTTAGAAAGGTTGTATGCAGCCTAAACACGCATATCTATGTTAATATGTTTTGATGGTTATATATTATCCAGTCGTGTCATGGTAACTCGAAAAACTTAACATCTCGGTTTTTTTTATTTTCCTTGAGGGTAGGTTATTTTTAAATTTGAGTTAGGTATCTCGAATAGTACATATCTCGGAGTGATTTTTCAACTATCATCAACTTACAGTTAACGTGACTCGACTGTATATATTATGATTAATAATATACCAAATTATTCCAAGACTTTTTATAGCAAATTTAATATTAATTATGAATAGAAAACTGAAATCCAATGTTTTGCATTTAGAATAAATATATTAATCGTCATCATCATATCATAATCATTATTTTGTATCTTCTGTGTCACTGACTGAAAATACTTGAGACGCCCCTTGCAGCCACGGTTTACAGTAAGTTTGAATTCCTCTCTGTGATATTTAATATTAAAAGTAAAATAATACTCAAATATTACATAGTTTAGGACTTCGCCAAGTTGAAATTATACAATTTGTTTAATATAAACGTTGAATGTAATCAATAAGTATTTGTAAGTGTAATTTTTCAGGTGGAATAAACTATTATTTGCGGTTATACGTAAAAAAAATTGATTTGAAAAACTATCTATTTTCCCACTGAACAGTATACATTATAATACTTCACAACAATACCATATTCATAATAAAACTATACCCACTGCAGCTGTAAACTATTGTACGAATAATTCGCATTACGTTTTTCTGAAACTTATTATATTATTCTTCACGATTTAAAAAATATTATATAAGTCCATTTGAATAAGACGCAAAAGCAGTATAAATGTATAATATAAACATTTTCCCAGATTGTACGATGCACCCTCCAGTCTTAAAATGTGCACAATAAACTTAGGCTTATATAGAGCCACATTTTCAACACATTTGTTAAACTATGCACTGGTTCAATAAAATATTAAAGATGAGTGGATTTCATATAGGCGCACGACCATTCATTGCTTCCCAATAATTTACGGTAGGTACCTACCTATTCAAACAACTGATCAAAATTGGCATTTTAAAAAAACTTATACCATAAACAAATGAACAATTTAACATTTAACATATACTTGTATAGTTTGTATTGTTTTATTAAAACGAGATAACCGTTTTTTAGTTCTCTCAAATTGTGAAAAAGAAAAAAACGATTTTAAATTCCCCCAATCATAAATTGGATGTACTTGAAAACCTTTGAGATAAAAAATACTACTGTCCTTTCAATCAATATCCTTCAGAACAATAACTAATGCTGCAATGTCCTGATGTATGTTAGTATAATCTAACCCTGCACAGATACCTGAATATAATGACCATCCTCGAACAAGCATCGTCTATAAACTTATAGTTTATATCATAAAATACTATATCTTCATAAATCCTCTTATTTCCAATATAATATCCTCTCTTGATCTAATAAATACCACCCGTCGACGTCTAAAAATAAAATGATCCAGGGACCTTTTAACTTAATTGTTATAGTAATAATGGGAAAAAATGAACTCGGATAAATTTCTTGTCATTATTATTATATAAAAAATATACCTATAATATATAAATTATAAACATATTTTCCTCGCTGAGTAATAATTAAAGGATATTTTCTTTAATCGTGTCATTTATTGTTATTTTAATTAATTTATTTGCTTTCATTGAATTTAATCATCGGATTAAATTAGTATATTATATTGATTGTAAATAATTCTAATGGAATAAAAATATAAAATATAAATAATTAATTTCCTTAGGTTTTTAGTTAGTGGCTTCGAGGCGATATTATACTAGAATGTAGTTTACACATTTGAGTTATTTTCCAGGACGGTGCATGTGTATGGAGTACTTCGGTGCATGCACCATTAAATAGCTTATATTATTATCATATGATAAACAGTTTTTTTTTGCATAAAATAAAAAGGGTTTGATTATATGTGGTTGAAGTTTTATACTTATTTATGAAATTATTTTAAACATGTATTATAGATAAAGAAATTTTAACTGAGAGTTTTCAAACAATTTTATAACACAACGGTGATTTTATAAATTCTGGTAAAATTCTTGTTCAGTGTAAATCCTCCGTGAACCTCAACCCTTGGAGAAAACAAGTGAACAAAACTTATATTAAAACGTAGGTACCTAACTAACCTAACCATTAAATACCATTCAATACCTAATATTACATGGTAATCAATTTTTTTGCATAAAATAAAAAGTGCTTGGTATATGCGGTTGCAGTTATAAGCTTATTTATGAAATCTTTTTAAAGAAGTAAATGTACCAAGTACATCCACTATAGTTGTAGAACAATATGTATACCTACAGAAATATTGTAACTGTGAGTTTGCAGACAATAATTATTATATCAAACAGCGGTACCTTAATATATTATTACAATATGAGCTCATAATCCTTGACAAGAATAGACACCGAGTCTATTCTCCTTAAATCTCAATCCTTTTCGGAAAATCTACAACTAGTTTTGTCTAGCTATCGAATGAAGAGCACTTATACATTCCAGTCAGTGCCTAATGCCTATATATACCTTACTAGTTGATCCCGTGCACTTCTTTGCCCGTTAAAAATTCCAACTCTGTGTGATTCAAATTTTCATAATTGAAAGCCTCAAGCTATCATTTTTTAGGTTCTACGTCGATCAGCCAGTGAGTCAATCGGGAGAAGTTTGATTATATTATTTTATAGCCTTTCCGCCCGGCGTTGCCTGTGAGACTAGCTTATGGTTATGCGGGTGGTATATTATCACCCCCGTCAGGTGCGTACGCAAATGTATAATTTAACTCTTAAGTATCGAAGTTAGGTATACCAAGTTTATTGTTTTTACTTAATCCAACAGACGGCGCCACCAGTTTATCCCTATATTACCTCTATTTCACCACCTTTAAGTTTTATTTTCGCGACAAAAAGTAACCTATGTCACCTCAGGAATAATGTAGCTTTCTACTGGTGAAAGAATTTTCAAAATCGGTCAATTAGCTTTTGAGTTTTTTGAGGACAAACAAACAAACACTGTCTCTTTATATAATGGTAAGACAAGAAGTTACCCCGAATGTACATGGAATATGATGCAGAGAAGCGTAAGGTAAGGCAATCGGACTTATTCTTCCACGTAAAAAAAACGATCGAAAAAATGTATTATTTCATTTTATAGATATACGCTTCCATTACCCACTCATTTCAGCTAGAATAAAGATGTGGAAACGCAGAATACAAGTGGACAAAACTTATTCAAAAACGCACCTATAACACTATACTGCAGAAACTCCACAGTCCGCTCGTTCGTTTTACAGCAATTAAAACGCAGAACTGCCTCTTTGTTAAGATGCCAATACAACACGCGGATGTTTGAATTATTAATAAATTATTGTGGAGAAATTTAAAGTTTGATCAGGAGCCAGGAAATAAAAATTTGAAAAGTTTAATTATCTGAGACTAGTATTTTATGGATTAATCCACCAAACAAAGTTTATGTGTATATGATATTATTTATATATATATATATATTATATAGTCTGATACGAACAACATAATTCATTACCTAGGTATATTATATGGTATTATATACCTAATTTATTATTCTTCCGCAATGTTTCGTCGAGTAAAAGTTAAAAGTTTGATAAAATTACCCTTTTAAAACTATATTAAGGAATTACAATCTTATAGATATTATAATTTTATAAAACAGCAATTTTTTACGTTAATCGAATACTAATGAGTAATGACTGTGTCAATCGTACACTTAATTAAAAGTGAGTTTTTCCAGAACTGCGCCGAATTTTATCGTTTTATAACGTAATTTGACGTAACGCAATATTATAATTTAAACATTGATAATAATTTGTTTATAGTTTAGATTAGATACAAATTTTTAATTGTAGTAAGAAATATTCGAAATAGGTTTAACTAAATAAATAAATTATAGTTTTTCCTGAGTCAACTATACAACGCTTATGCGTGTTGAAAAGTAAAAACTATAGGTAAAATGTAAGTAGGTAATAAGTACCTAGCCTATGACTCCACTATACAGACTCCTGCTAAATCTATTAAAATCTGTCAAAAACTGTAGTAGATTTGCACAAGGGTCTTCCGTTTTTGGGCCGTTCATTTTATATAAAAGATATATTTGATAATTATAAAGATCCCACCATTAAAATGCAAAATTTTAAAAATTAGTTTCTTCTGGTATAGATAGGATTACTATTACCGGTGTACCAAATTTCAAACCACAAGTGCGAATACACAATCACACAATCAATTCATTATATTATATTAATTAAAAAATTAAAACAAAAGCAAATACTTGAATATTAAGCGTAAGCCAGTCGGATAGGAGTAAAATCTCTAGTTGGATTTTCCAATTTGTTGAGCAATAAATTCAACCAAGTCAAAGCGACGTTCACTTGAACTTGAAACTGCTGTATAAGAGTTATTGTATCATACCTGTAGTTTGTCAATCATAAATAATATATACAAGTGTTGATATAATATAATATAATATAGGTAGGTACCTACAAATATCTGTGTGTTGTATTGGTACTTACAGTTGTATGAAACTTAAAAGTTATAACTAAGTAACCACACTGATTGTTTATGTATTGGAAGACCATAGCAAAACTTTAGCGAGTATACGTAATATATTTAAATTGAACCTACGTTTCTAACTATGGTTGAAACTTGAAGGTCTAAATGTCCCATTACCAATTAATAGTTGACAACACAAAAAGGTTAGGTTAAGTTTATTACCTATGCACACTGTTCTACGGTAAGGTGGTATTGACTCAAAAGTCAATAATACCAATGTCCAATAATATAATAATATATAAAATAAAATATTCCACCAGTCTGAACTTATTATACCAATAAGTTACATATATGTAGGTATAAAAAAAAACACAAAATACAATTATATAATATTATACATTATTATAATAATTAAATATTAATAAAATAATAAATGCAATGTCTTCAACAAAAATTAAATCAGCCTATCGAAATAGTAATGGTAAAATAAAAATACAGATATGAACATTTAAAAATATTATACTTAACATACCCATAACTCATTTAAAAATTAAAATATCGTAAAAAACCAACGAGAGAACACAGATAATGTTATTACTTTAAAGTTTAATAATGCGTCAATTCACTCTAATATCAAATCTGACAGCACCCTATTGAAACTAGCGAACGGAAATTTGGTGTGTCGTACGTGTGTAAGACGGAGACGACACATGCAGGTGCAACGTCCTCTTATAGTAATAATATCAAAAAACATAATATAATAATAATAATAATAATAATAATAATATAATAATATACCTACTTTATAATCGATATAGGCCGACTGGCAATCTCCACTCAGAATCGTTTTTCGAATATAATGATACACATACCATTAAATTAAAATTTAACACACCCTTTACAGTGACCAACTCGACACCTTTTGTACAACAGAGTGGTACCCACATTCCCACCTATTTATGTTGTTCTCGGTTATTTGAAAAAATATTGATAAATGTCTACTTCTGATCTGCAACGATATACGTACCTGATCCAATATTCTACCGCAGAAACCTCCCCCGAAGTTGGTGATCCGAGCATAAAAAGCGTGTCTTCAGACGGAAAAATAAAAAAACGAAAAAAGCATACACATTATTGTAAAATCAATATAACTACATTCGTCTCTTCGCTAAAAATCGATAATACCAAACGTATTATATTTGTTTTTATGAAAATTACAAAAAATGTCGAGGAAGAGTTAATTCCTTACGATGAAATATTATATTCTATACACCAAGCGGAAAAACCCTGCTCACTCTTACCTGGTAAGTGATAGCGAGTGTGCTGCAGGAGTATAATACAACATGATATTTGTACGATATATGTGTGTTATATTATGTGATGTTATTAAGTCGTGATGAAAGTAATACCATTATGAACCTTGAACGTAGTTGAACGCGGACGATAAACGACGCGTATGGTCGCGTGATCGGAGTTTTGGAAGCGACGACTTTTACAGCGAGACAACCACTCCGATGTGAATCGAAAACCACCGAGACATGTGTGCAGTGCACACGAAACTGCGCGAGCTGCCTAAATTAGTGTACCGCCACTCAGGGGAGTGTTTGCACGTGCTTAGAGATGGTCGTATATATCACCCTAGTGGTCGCCAGAGTGCGGGTTAGTCGAATCCGTCTTAATATTATTACATTATACATGTATAGACTCGCTTCCGGACTAGATCTGATCTACGAGTGGGTTCCCATATTATTATTATCCGACATTGAAACAAAGTAGAGCACTGTAATGGTGTTTCGCGTATATTTTATTATTATAATCAGTGATGTTCCCAACAAATTTGTTGAGGGTATACTTGGGCCGTTTTCTTAAAGATATTTTAATGAAAAAGTTTAGGGCGATAAAAAAAAAATATCATCCATATCGTGCTATTATACCTATACATTAAGTTACAGATCTTGACATAATAAGAGAGGAGTGTTAATGGTAACAAAATAATTTTCATTATTTTCTATTTATTTAAAAAAATATACGTATAAATAAATACAGGTAGGTATTCGCGAATATCTATACTTAGGTACTTATCTCTAATTATTTACTTAAATATATTTTTTTTAATTGGTTTTCAATAAAGAGAAGAATAGCTCACTACAAAAGCAATTTTTTTTTCTCGCAAATTCATTGCGATTTAAGAGTAGGTGTATACGCAGTTTACCTGCAGTATACTTGTATACCCAAGATTAAAAAAAAATCTTAAGAGTATATGGCGTATATCATGGAGTACAAACTATGGGAACAACACTGGTATACACTATATAGGTACAATTCAGTGGTACGGTGAACTTAACACTTTTAAGAGGCTAATTTAATATTTCACCCATCCTGTCGCACCGCAATAACCTGATAAAATCATTTATG
Source organism: Nasonovia ribisnigri (assembly GCA_027563435.1). Lineage (NCBI taxonomy): Eukaryota > Metazoa > Arthropoda > Insecta > Hemiptera > Aphididae > Nasonovia > Nasonovia ribisnigri. Next base: position 56,271 of record JANEHU010004984.1, on the reverse strand, counting down.
CAATATTTGTAACTGCCTGTCACACTTATAACTAAATTAGTTAAATACTATACTACTATACAAGATAATACTAAATTATCACCTGATGGCCATTGGCTCCCCACACCACCCCTTAAAAACTCAGAGACGGGTACCTTCTGTAAGTATATTATTTTCCTCAATTCTTAGTGATCTCAAACGCTTTAAGAAAATATTCAATAAGTTATAGTTTATTATAGGTATATAAGTTTAAAAAAGTCGAGAACCGTCAATAATATTAAATGGATAAAGTTAAAATTAAAATAATTAAATCGATGTTAGTTATAATAACACATATATGCCCATATCGTTTGCGAGTGTCGATTGTGTACATGCTTATTATATTATTACAGTCTCGCGATGTTTCGTTGTTGACCCACCGAAGAAAAAACCACCCCGGGGAGGACTCTTTATTTTTTAAGTGTACACTGCATTGCTGACACTTAGGGCACACCGTCACTTGACACGACAAACGACACTATATCGCTGAAAACCCTAAGTACACATCACGAGTCTTGCATCATGAGCTTATGTTCAGTTATTATAATATACATACATGTATAGTATTTGTGGGTACGTGTTTTTGCTCCAAATCCTTTGGTACATTTTTTTACTGAACGTCCATCTACAATACGTACACGAGTTTGCTAGTTAGATATAATAATGTATTGTATTATTAAGCGACGTTACTGATGCTGACACCATCCGCTAGGACGAGTAACATATTATACAGAGTGATTCACCGCCAAATATGCGCAGTTATTCAACATTTTATTCTTGGAATTTTTAAAATAATATATACTTAAAGACCGTATTTTTGAATACTTGAGATTTTTTTTTATTTAGGTAGATACTTAAAGAGTGCGTTCTGTGACGGTACAAAATTAATTTTTAACAACATTTTCTATTTAATGAAATATTATTGAGAACCAAACCAAATTTATTTATTTCTATTAAACAAAATATTCTCTATGGTAGGATTTTTTTTGTTGCCCATGAGACTTCGTAATATGGAAGTTTCACTATATTTATTTGTTTATATTTACAAAAAAAAGTTGGTAAAGATATTCGATAAAACAAAAATGATAATATGCAAGTATAGTTTGCTTTTTAATTGTTTTAAAAACTATAGTATAACTAAATTATATTAATCTTTTAGTGTAATACCATCTTAAAATTTATAATATCTAATAAAAACATGACTATAAAAAAATTATTTGTATTATTTGTTTTTATTGTATTCAGTTTTTACCTAGATAATTAATTTTTTTGCATATAATATAGGTAGCCAGGCCGTGTTAGTATCATTGACTCTATGATATCCTTCTTGTATAATTGAATCTCTTATCTAAATTATATGTATATAAGCATATTATTATATCTTAGCATTTAGCATAATTTTATCTTTAGTATGCATAATGTATAATAACTCGGAAACTACTCGTTTGAATTTTGATTTGGAGACATCAACATTTTCAAAAAAATTATTTGCTGAATAATTTAAATTAAAAATAAAGTATAGTTCTTATTTGAAAAACAGAAGATGGTATCGCCCCAAGGCACTCCTTAAACAACACAAAATATATCAAACATTAAAAATTTTAAAATACAATATTTGAGTATTTTTAACAATTTCAATTTAATAATCAGATTTCGAATAACTGCATTTAAGAAAAAGAAAAAAATGGGGTAAGCATGCTTGATTAATCACCCTGTATATTGCTTGTAGGCGAGACGCCCCTATTAAAACGTTAAGTGATTTATCGGGAAGTCTTATTTGATTGCCGCGGCAATACCCTTGTGATTCCTGCAAACTACCATCCGGCAGCGCTCGGTACGCCCCTTGAATATAAAAAAAATAATTAGATGTCGATATTTAAATACAATAATGGTGGCAGAACTCAAATACTCTCGGAGACAAAAAAAAATGTACTTATACCTACAACATTCGTTTCGTGTCTTGCAATAATGTAGCGTGTTGTGTTCAGGCACAAAAGTGGACTGAAAAAAAAATCTTCGTGTCACGTTCAAAAACCATTCAAAGTAGCACCGCGAGTGTTTAGTCAAGAGTTGGCCTGGGGCTGTCTCTATGAATGGGGGCACTTTATCGCAAAAGTAATTCATTTTTAGGGGCTATACAAACAAATTTTCAGCCCAATAGACAATAGTCCTTTGAACTGTAGGCTGGTCGTGACCAAACTTAAGTCGTAACTATATTAATAACGGATAATGGTATTACACCCCTATTTGTATTGTCTCCGTCTTATGAACGCACATAATACAATATATTATACAATTTATGTTCAGCAAAATCTATTTGGTTTTGTTAGTTTTGATATTTGAATCAATATTGACCTATTATCGATGTACATATAGGTATAAGTATGGAGAATATTACGATTAAAAAAATTTTCAGAACACGGTAAAAACTATGAAGTTTAAGTACCACAAAAACTGAAAAGACGTTCTCGACATTTGTTTTTTGTTTTTTAATACGTCAATAATTTACTTTAAAGGATAATTCACACCAAGTATGCTCACTCCAATTTTTCCCTATATTTAATAATGGATTTATCCAAATTCTGATTTATGAGTAGGAGAGTTGTCATTTGAAAAACAAAAGGTTGTACCTCCTCTACCGGACACTCTTTACGTGGGCAATATTGGAAAATATCAGAAATTTGAAAATATGGCGTTTATAAAAATTCCAAAAATCAGATTTTGAATAATTATGCTTCGTGTATCTATGGCAGTAAAAAAAGAGGGCAAGCGTCAACCAGGTTAATCTCCTGCGTCTATAATATGTATATCAGAGGCGCACTCGGGGGACAATATTTCTCTCGGTCAGCAGGTGGTCAGCTATTTCCAGTTATTTCGGAATTTCGTTTTAGTCCATTTATATATTTTTTTTTTGACCAATGTCTGTCTTATTACATACAGGAAATGTAGATTACTCCGCGTCGGCTGATGACGCGATTTGTTTTTGACACGGTTTTGATATGGGTACACTCATAACTCTGGTGGAGTCCTCTTCGTTGGCGCAAAACTCCAGTGCCAAATTCACAAGAGACCGTTTTCCGAGACGGAATTACTACAACTGCGTAGTATTTCTAAATTAATCACGATCGTCTGTCCACCGCCACGAGTTCCGACCGAACTTTCGTCCATGTCGTCATCGTCATCCCTCCCCCACCTCGCTCACGACGCTTGTACAAATCGACCACCGCCCCTCGACGATAGTGCAGCGCACGCATCACTGCAATGTGACAAAACTATATATAATTATTAATTATGAGTGGGACACTCATAGGGCGGTGTAAAATATAAGTGATATTTAATCAAGTAATTTACCCGCAGCCATATACGCGCACGCGGAAGATTCGCACGAGTTTTGGATTTCGGACCGTACAAGGGGTGCGAGGATCATGACACTATAATAATATAGTTTATGCCAGGGGTCGTTAACTCATAGCCCCTGCGGCCCTCGTATTTATTTTAGGCCCGCGCACACATTGCAGGGTAAGCACATAGCGTGCATTTTTTAAATACTTTTGATCCAACAACCAGATGGGAAACAAACAATACTTGTCAGGACGAATAAGTAAACTAAGAAAAAAGAAATATATATCAGCTCCAATACCATATCTACAACGTCAATATGGTATAGAGGACTGGAAAGTTAAAGGGCTGTGGTTTGGTGCCAGTGGCACAGTTTCCAAGCTGATATGTGACTTCGTCAAAACTAATATACTTAGTAAAGTAGACCTGAGAATTATTTGTTTAGAAAAATGAAAGACACGTTAAATATTTAAATATAATACACAGATAAATATACTATGTGTGATTTACGATTAGCATCAAGTCACTGTCTATACTATATTATGTTCTATATTTCTATATAGGTATTATTCTATAAGTTGTACCTTACTTTTATATTTTTCATATTACAAATTTTAAACACTACTAAACTTTAATCTATAAAATGTTCAGCTAAACTACATAATAATATTACAATCAATAACAAGATGTCTGATAAGTATAATGTGTCACTATATAGGCAACCTATTAGACAAGCAGTCCGCTTGTATTTTTATAAATAAAAGTTGTTCTCCCTCTTTCGATACATAATATTATTCACAGTATTTCGATTTACATATATTTCTCTTAAAATTAAAAAATGGTGAACAACATTTTTTTTAGAAAAATAATACAAATAATACAAAAACATTACTGTTTTCTAAAATAATGAATGAAATGAATCACCCCGCACTCAGTGTATTTATAAATCGTTACAATCAACCTGACGTTAACGAACATAATAACAGTATATCGCGATGTACATACGCTTGGGCTTTGGATTGGTACACACACGTTTTTGAAAAGATTAGAAACGATCATTGTGGTTGTAAATATTTGAATCTAACCGAAATATCGTTATTGTTAAAATGTCAACCATAAAATATAACTCTAAACTATGTACCTATAATTCTTAATTATCACAAGTTAAATAAAATAAATGAAAATTGTTTTATCATTTAAACATTAAAAAGACAATATATTATAATTTATTTATAAGGTATTTTATTATTAGCATAATATGTACATCAATTATTACCTATATAATATTATATTGTTATATATTACCTACACATATATAATGTACGATTGTACAAAAAAAGAAGAAAACATAAGAATTAAGCACTATAATATTATAAACTAAACTTTCTACTCATGATTTATTCAATTTCCGGAATAAAGTATTTAACTTAAAAAGTACAAAACGAGTTTTGGATAAACTTACTACTTATATTATACCTATAATTATAATTTATAGTACATTCAAATATATCAATATATTAGATCAGAGCTCCAGTAGTCGACTTTAATAAGCTCATCTTTAAATTTCTATACATATTATAAATATCAATACAGCATGGCCATAAAGTGAATGAAATTTAAAAATAATATATTATTTATTATAATAAGTATATAATATTTTAAATATTATAATAGTGATGTAGATACTAATAGTCAATAGGCATAATATATTTTAATTTTGGAAATAAAATAATTTAAATATATAAATAGTAAATCATTAAGCAATCCCCTCCTTAGCTCATTCAGCTATCTTTAAATAGTGGACAAACTCTTAATAAAGGATGATGTGACTATTGTGAGATTTACCCATAATATTATTATATCATTAGTTTTCTTTTTTTTGTAGTCTCGGTTATTTTATTTTTTGTTAAATGCAATTCGTTTACATTAACGTTAAGCTGTTGGTAAATTTATTATTATGTAAAATATTATTAACCACGGTTTTGAATAATATATTTTATAATAACGGCAACATTAAATGGGCTTCATTTAGTTTTTCGGAACAGAAATTCTTTTCACAAAGCTAAAGAAACAAAATAATTAAGCGTCTGCTAAATATTGTATAATTTTACGTAAGCATAACAAACAATGTTTTTAACTATTATTATACAACAAAACGCGTTACTCTCAGACTGCTGTAGTTGAGCAAAGCACATTTTTGGAATATGTTTATAGTGGCTAAGTTTGTTCTGTTTTTATTATTATGTAAGACGTCGTGAAGTCAGTTATGGCACCACTTTTGTTTGCTTTCATAGTGTAATACTATATTGTATTATAATAATGCGAACGAAAGTATTCTATACAAATTATAGTTAATTTATTGTAAGCCATATAATATTTACTTTTTAGAGATGACTGAATTATGGAGTGATCGATATTTTTCGTCCTATGAACAACCAGTGTTTTTGGTTTCTTTTTTAATATTGTTATTGTTAAAATCCGTAACAAACTGTAATATAAATCAGTGGAATGTTTAAGAATTTTTAACTGGGCAATTTCCCACCCTTTCCCTTCCCACCGTTCAGATAATTTTCCCTGTAAAGTGCCGTCTGGGATTAACCCTCACCACCCCTTACAGATATGTAACATATTTTGAAAGACAGTAAATATATATAATAATATAATATATACAAATACGAATTTAAATGTATAGGCCAGTCACAAAGTTATGCGAATATACAAGCGTTTAACTTGGCAGAAAGGTGTTGGGAGTATTCCAAGTATTCTTAAGCAGAGTAACATGACGAAAATACGAGGACCACAGCCCTCCCATCGCCAATAATTTGGGTTCTAGTTGTGCCTTTCGCCTAAGCGGCTATGTCCTCGCATTGTACTAATAACACACTATAATGGCAAACCAAATTGATAAAAAAATTACAATTATGTATTAATAAGAAGATCAGTGACATATTTTTATTACTTAGGTATGTATAATATTAATTTAGCCAATTTTGATATATAAACGGCTATAAGAAATGTATTAATAATATTTTCTCCTGTGTTTAATAAACGTTATTATTTCTTATTTTTTGATTTGTTTTACTATGTTGAATTACGACGTTAGGTACATAAACTTTTATTTTCATTTTATTTTTAGTTTACATTTAATATGAACTCATTCTCTCCGTATTAAAGCATAATTCTGTTTAATGTATGAGCTTGGAAATTGTTTATTATATATGTTTCTCTATATTATATTACTCATTTGCTACAATGAATTATGTTATTATTATCATATTTATGAATTTCACATAGGTCAATTTTTCAACATCTTAGTGGTTTTATAAATATTATAAAAAAAACGATTAATATCAATACAGAGTTAACCATATAATATAGTGCAATAATATGTCGCTTCAAATTGTTAGTAGTGCAACCCGAAAGAAAGCACAGGGTTCAAATGTGAAAAAAGAAAATGTTTTATGCACATTATGTAGGTCAATATAATTCAGTTCAACGTTCTTTCAAAAATTCGAATTCTGTTGGTACCTACAATGTAGGTACTATAACTCATTTTGTTCGGTTGAAACACACTCCGGTTAGTCCCGGTAACACGTTAAAGGTTTTAAAACGATCAAGAATACAGTCAGCATAGGTTTTTTTTATTTCGCTATACATATCTATAAAAATTTTAGTAACAACAATCTGTCGTCACAATATAGAATAATAATAATAATATACCAAATTATATCGTCGATACCACGCACCCGGTTAAAACTGGAGTAGAAATCGAGTAAAATATTGCTTCGATCATTGTAATATTACGGTTTTGATATACATTTTTAAATTACAAACCTAAGATAATATAATACTAGTAATATAATGTTATACTCATGGCGGGCGGTTCGTCAACCACATTTATTATTATACTGCATAGTGTACCTATATTGCTGTTTTTGTCCTCACGTTACAAAGCTGCTCCATCTGTCTCCTACCTGCACTTTAAAACTTATACCAAACCCTATTATTGACGGCCCGCGGCTCTGTAACAATATAGTTTGGCATACAAATGTACATTAGGTATAATATGACAATAATAATAATTGTACATTATTACAGTCACTTCGAAAACTCTCTACGGCTCGTCCGCGGACTTAAATAATAAAAATAATAAAAACGAATATATCTACTCGTATAGTCTTATAGAATAAAGATAGATACTTATAACATATGTAATAATTAAATAAATATGTATGTACAATGTACATACTTAATAAATTTAGTTCTTAAAATGTTTTTAATTTAGATAACTAAATATAATATGTTTATTGATAATTATAATATACGAGATGATACGCCAAGCGTGCTAACTCTCGTTTTTCTTCTTTCATAATAAATTAATTCGAATTATGATTTTTGAAATTTTTAAACATACTTAAGATCATATTTTAAAATTTTCACGATACAAACTTCTGATTTTCCAGACGTGAAGCCTCCTTCTACTGTAAATTATCGACTAAATAATTTACAGTAGAAATGGTAAAAATAGAAGTTTGTACATCCACAGGATAGTCTTTAAAGTTTAAGTACCTACTAAGTAGTACGAAAAGTCTCAAGGATTTGAATATATAGTTTTCAATAGTGTATATTTAAAAATCAGCTTTTGAATAATTGCGTTATTGAAGAAGAAAAAGGGGTGAGCATATTTGAAGTACCTATCCATTCTTTATATATTTTACGGTATAAGATATATTGTAGTAGCTGTACATGGTTGTGATTTAAGAAAGCGTCGTTCTTCATATATAATATTATGCTTTATTCGATTTAATGACGCAAAACTGTTTGAAACGTTAGCCCTTTAATTTATTATACGATATTGTTTTAACTCGTACCGAACCTGCAGCTGTCATCTAAATGATGTTACCAGCGTCTGTCTCACCTCGTCGTCGAATCCTCTCACGAAATAGTCTTTCCCTTCGTCTCATCGCTTTTACCCGTTTTCCTCTTTAAAATATCGTTTCTATATGGACCATACTTTTTCCTCGTCGTTCCTCGACGTGGACACGGCTCCGTAGTACGACACCTAAACACCATACGGGTTACCGGTTACCGCTACCACAACCACTGTCATCAATATAATTATATAATATCATACATGCATACGAAGGAGGCGCTGTTGTTGTTATAGGCACGTCTGGGCACTTAGAAATTTATATTGGATGTGATAAGTAACGAAAAATGTTTTCTTCAATGTGACATAGAATCGGCTTACTGTACAAGACTGTATCTCAAATTTGACAAATGCTTAGATTTGTTACACAATTTAAGAAGTGTCATGTACCTACTCATATGTAATTTTTTCAAACGAGAACCAACCTTTTTACCAACGTTTTCTCTTATAATTCTTAGAAGTATTAAGCTGATTTTGTACTTATGAATCTAAATAATAATCAAAATATTATACATAAGACGATATAACTATATAAAAAAATGTCCAATAAATTATTAAAGGGAAAAAGGGGGGGGGGTGGTGTATGCTTGATAAGACATACTGTGGATCAGTATAACATTATACTGATATAATTATTGATGTAAATTTAAATTTATATCATAAAGTTTAAACCGTTCACAAATATATCAATTTAGTAGAGAGGCGTATAGGAAATGTACACTTTAGACTATAACAAGGATAAAATATGAGGACTATAACAAGGATAAAATATGAGGGCTACAACAGCTCTCTGCTCCTTTGGTTGAACGCTGAAAGAAATCGGAATATAAAAAGCAGGAAGAGATCAAAAGATTCATTATTGTTATATAGTTGGACGTTTCTGCGAGTCATCGAAATCTTCAATAAGTGCATACTTCAATACCGCACCTCCTTAGGTTAGGACATATGCCATGATGTTATTTGACATAATATTTAAATCGGAATAAACAAAAAAACATTAATAACACAAAATAAAAATTATAATTTTTGAAAAAATGTCCTTATGCGCTTTATTGCGTTTTCTATTTCAGTGCTATTTAACGGAAATCCTGTATTACCAATATTACCACCACCCTGTCCGTCGTCGCCACCCACCCATCAAAATTTGGTCTTAGTTGTAACATGGTTATTGTTCGCAGGCGTTCAGGAATAGACTCTTTTTTTAAGAATTCAATATTATAATCATATATGATACTATATACCCAGTCAATTCAGACAGTTTATACTTTATTATAAAAAATATTGATCCCCGGGCCAATATAAGATCAATATAAGTGTCCGGGATATAGCACTTTATTTTAATTTCACAGAATTTGTTATGACGGTTAGTTGTAGTGGTTTTATTATATTTTTCGGTATTCATTGTTATTCTGATTACTCCTGTATTAATTTATGTGATAGCGTTTTTTTGTGAATTACAATTTGATTTTAGTCATTTAAATTATGGAGCAGATGACCACTGAGGAATGTTCAGCAAATCTCATTACGTTGTAATCTGCTAGAATGGCTTGCCATTGTGATCTTATGCCGTGTGGTTTCTTGATTTATTTTTGTGCAAAGCGTATGCGAAAAAAGCCCAATTTTTCGGGGAAAACTAAAGCCTCCCTCCTACAATATTATCAGAAAATTTTATATGCTCAATACTAAGTATTGAATTTTGAATTAGGGGGATTCGGCAGAAATTTTAGCGGACTAAATCTCCATCCCTTATTTTCACCAATGGCGCAGGGAGCATTTGTGAGCGAGTCTTCGAAAACTTCAATTCCACGCCTTCTTAGGCAGCTATATTTCAGGTGTGGTTTTTCAGACTTAAATCAGAAATATTATTAACAATACAATAAAAAAACACGTGTTTTGTTGAGTTTTTTAATATTCCGCCCTATATACCGGATACTCTTTAACACCAATTACCGTGATTGCCACCCGTCCGGTCCGTCTCTGTCAGCCCCACCCAAATTTGGTCCTAGTTGCATCAATATGGTTGTTGTCATACTACGGCCGGCGCATGCTATACAATAATAATATTATGTCCTAAGGCGTTCACGCAACAATCCTTTTCTTACGAATTAAATTATATATATATATATATTATATTATACTCAGTCGGCTTATACTTTATACAATAATATATAGACCCCCGGGCTAAAGCGCAGTATTATATTACCACAATTACCACCCTGCCCCGTCCGTGCCCGTGGTTCGTCGTCACAGCTTACACAAAGGGCGCCGTCATTTTATAGTTTAGATTTCCTCTCAGACTGCGACTGCGACGGTCCACTTGCCCAACGTAATAATAATAATATGCTTTATCGTATATATGCCACAACTTAATATTATATTGTAGGCGGCGTTCTTTATTTGGAATAATAATATAAAGACCATTTGTTTTTTCACCTGGCCGGTGTATTAATAATATCGAACATCAGATTGTTCACTCATCATCACTAATGGTACATAATATTATAATATGCATTTAGATTGTTATTTAATAGTTTTCTGTGTTCATAATTGCTGCGTTAGAATCTTCGTTTTGTGGATACCGATTATAATTTTTTTTTTCTTTTGCAATTTCCTTACACTCGATCGATTTAAAGGAATATAAAATTTAAAATTCTACTCTAACTGTGGTTAATTTTATGTTTATTTAAATAGTTAGTTGGTCATATAAAATAATATATATTACTTTAAAATACTTTTCCCAATACTGTATTATATAAGTTATAACGCATATAGTTTTATAAACCAGCTTTACGATCTACCTACCACTGTTAATGTCCACGATAATAATACCTTTGGCTCAGTTTAATATTTTTTTAATTTGTTTTACTATATCCTGAGGGTTGCTTTAATTGTATTTTATAAATCATTTTGACTGCCTGAGTCCCAAAGTGTTAACATTTTTGTACTATACCTATTTAAATATCAACTTTTAGATTATTTAAACGCACATAATATAGAAGGTGTACACAATATAAAATTAAAATATTAAATATGTATACGATTAATCTAAGTCATACGGACGGCAGGACAAATATAATAAATTCAGTCGGTACGCTGTGCGTAGTGTGATTTTTTTAAATTTTTTTTGGAAATAAGTTTACAAATTTATAATGTATAACATAAATATATAAACACGACACGTCCTATATGTGTCCCAAATTTAACGAATAATGTATTTCTATACTTTTTTTGCCGACCTGCTAACAACAATATAGATAGGTAACATTTTAACCCATTTGACAAAATTTCAAATGTTAATTTATATACATAATATTATGTATAAAACAAAAATAGTTTTTAAAAAACAACAGACTTTTTGTGCATAATGCGTTCAGCGATCAGCTATCCGGCATTATAATTTAAACATATTTTATTTCATAGTCCAGAGCAACTACCTACTACCTAGATATATAGCCTGTAATATATAGTATATAATATTATAAAAGCACCGTTCGTTAAGTTGTATTAAAACGTTTCGGTTTAAGTAAAATTGTATTTAATCAGTTTCACTGAAAGTAAAGTGCATATAATACATTTCGTGAAAATTATCTTAAAAATTACTCATTGTGTTCGTTATTACCTTCAATATTTTTTGGACCAAGCAAAACGCTAAGGAAAAGGAATAAAATAAACCAATCCCTTTCCTTAGAGTTTTGCGTTTAATGGTGTTGGCTGCAAGGTGTGATACAGTAAACTTCATTAAGACGATTAATGATCGCGTTCAAAAGTCGGAAATACAATTTATGATTAGTCTGTTGCCAGTTTAGTAAAGAATAGAAATAATGGTTTACGGGCGAGCTTCCAGTCGATTACCTAAACAGGTGATACTTTTTCAACCTGTTGTGACTTGTAAAAATGTCTGTAAAATAAACAATAAAATCAAATTTATACGTGATCATGCGTACCTATATTAATATAGTATCTGCACAATAAAGTAAAAATATTATTATGATTTATCTAATAAATTTCATCAAAAATGTGTGCTATAGTTTAAAAAAAAAATCTATTAATGAAAACATGACTGTCAAATATAAAGAATTTCGAAAACTTAAAATTTCAAGATATCGAAACTATAACCGGAGAACAACAATGCAAGAAAAACATGTAGGTCACAGACAGCGGTGTTAAGAGAGAACTTTTTTCAATACTTAAACGTTGTGGCGTTAAGAGGATGTCAGCTCACTATATTTGTTTTCTCTCTCGGACTTGCAACTTAGCAAATTTGCGTTCAGCAGAACAAATCTTGTGTTGTTAGCTTTAGTATTACAGTTATTTGACTTATTATAAAACTTAAAGTTAAGGTTATAATATGTGTTCGTACAGTGAACTTTTTACGGTATTTCAATTTTAAAGCAAAATGTTACAAACAATTTTAAATTGTAAAATTTTACGTAGTTACTCGTATACTCGCCAAAAAATTGAAATTTCGTGAAAAGAGTCATTATGAAAACTGCACAGATCATTTTATAAACATTACATTTGATAATATGGGTCAGCTCTCTATCTAATGCCAAAGATAACAACACGAGGTTGGTTCTGCCGAACGCACATTTGCTACGTTGCCCGTGGGCCAAAGAGAGAAATGGTGCGCTGAAATCCTCTTAATAATAATGACACGAATCTCGCAAAAGCGTGTTTAATTTATTACAAAATAATTTATATCCTAATGTTTTGTTTAAGGCGTTTTTACATTTGGGTATGACCTATGGGAATGGTTATAACATTTCTACAATATTTCCCTAGGCTTATAGTTTTATAAACTTATAGCGGTTCTATCTGATTTTATAATTTTCTGAAACTCACTAAATGTTGTGTTTATTCTTATACTAAACAGCGGTTTTTACATTCGAGTAAATTTTTTTTTGTCACATTTTAACCGTTATTTTCAAGTTCAAGCGTAATATTATTGATAACTGCATACGCCTTTTTCTTTTTAAACACTAACTATCGTGTAATTTGTATACAAACATATTATTGTAAGTACATTTATTATTGCGTACATTTCCATGAATTATTGGAGCGAGGAAATAAACTTAAAGTTACATTTACTTGTAGGCGTTACATAACACCACTCTCAAACAATAAGTGATTTCACAAACTAATTCATAAAATTGGATTACAATCTTGATACCAAGACATTAATTGTGTTTGCACGGAACCGTTTTTCCGCAAATAATGGCGACTAAACTATACTAATAAACTGGTATTTACTGTTTTTTCAATTCCCTAGAGGATCTTTCGGTTGCTTTCAGATAAAGAAACGATTATAAGTTTTAAATTTTTCATTTTTTTATTATTCAATTGTAACTTTTTTTAAGTATTTAAATAGTTATAACTGTTTTCTCTGTAAGTAGCATGCATTACATCTGAGGTTCTTCCCAACCTTTTTTTATTTCACGGCACCCTATAAAGTATATTTTTCTAAGAATCAGGATTCGCACTATCATAGTATACTTTATCCTGTATTTATATTTATATTTTATAATCGCTTTAACTAGGTATAAACATAATAGGTTTTATATAATTCGTGTTATTATATTAAACTTGCATTTGTCATATCTTTCAAAATAATTTTTTTTTTACTGTGAAATGTATATGTGCACATATAAATGATTTGCTTCATATTTAAAATAATTTCGCAGCACCCTCAATAATTCAAGTTCGTGGCACCTTGGTACGGATTCGTGACACCCTAGTTGGAAACCTATCCATTAAATATTCGTAGAAAACAATACCAAGTACTTATCTAGTATTCGAGAGAAATCATTTCAGAATTCAATAGTTACTTTGTAATGTCAAAACGATCAATTTATGCATTAATCGTGAAATTATATGTAATTACGAATTATTGCGTTATTATATTATTATGTTTATTTTGAATCAACTTAAAATTCGAATTGAATTCGATTGTTTATGCCCTTCTTCATATTTTCATTAGTCGATTTATAAAAAAAAATTGCTTATTCTGTCACATAATTGTTTTATCACAAAACATAAAATATAATTTAAAAATATGTTCTTGCACAATATATTGAAGAATATTTTTAAAAAATAATATTAATTCGCTCATTGAGCCATAACAAGCTTTTTTATAATAATTTCATCGTGGAAATGTATTCAATCAATATTCTTTAATATAATATAGGTTCAACAAAAATCCACAATTTGCGATGACGATACGAATGCTTATTATCATAGAAGAAATGAACTAGACGGGATTCTATAGTTCTTTTATTATATCGATTATAACATACCTATTATACGTCATAGTGTCATACACATGGGTGGGGTGGCGAAGCGTAGTTGCAGTAATTATGAAAAGAACAATATAGCGCATACCTACAAGCTACAATTGTTATTGCGGTGACAGAATGTGGGTCGACTGTACATAGTTATTCATCATTGGGTACAGCTAATAATTTTAGCTGAGAAAAAGATTAATATTTTTCAGAGTAAGAACGTTGGCTATACGTAGATAATACTCAACTAGTAGATGAAACCTTTTTAAGTAGTTTCTATAGTTTCTGAGAATAATAGGAAAATATTTAAATATATGAATACAAATTTAAAAATAACGTTCTCATTACACGAGGAACTACGCCTACAAAATATGAACTTGACGTATGCTTAGTAACACCTCCTTATTTATTTTCTCTATTCGCTAGGTAGGTAAAAACTATATTATGGACAATGGTACCAGACAGGGACGTGTCCCAAAAATCTTTATCAAGATTTTGATACCTAAGTCTTTGAAATATAATTTGTCACTACAATTCATATTGCATCATTTGATAATAATTATTTATAATACTTTTCTTCTGTATCTTCCGTTTTCGTCATACCTACGTATTTATTTTAGAATGCGATGTTGAGTGTTAATAACTATTTAAAATTTAAAATATTAAAGAAATAAAAAGATGCAATTAATTTTATAAATTGAATCATAACTAACAGTTTCAAAATATTTGCGCATTAAATTGTCATTTATGATCTACAATATGATGACTGTTTGTTTATTTAAAGTTTTATATTAAATTAATAACAAATTAGAGAATTGTTACCGTGACCTACCGAGTCCACTAATATAGCATTGTATTAGTATTTAGTATACACATACGACATAATATACATAATATACGTAGGTACATATATTAGGTATTATCCCAATTGAAATATTAATTATTTGATTTCTTATATTTTTAAGCAATACAACTGTACAAGTGCTTTTCTAAATGAAAGTTTAACATAAATACATAATATTATCATTATTGAGACTCGCATGATGCAAAAACCATGTAGGTAATTCGTTCCCGCAATTATTTCGTGTACGATTCGCTTAAATTCCCACACGTTCCCTGAATTTTCCGGGAATTCTGTTACGTTTTGTTCCCGGGAATCATCAAATGATTGAACTATATAATCGAATAAACGTGAATGTTCGACCAACGTACAAGTTAACAGTCCCGTGTCAATATTACAACAGGGCATAACATTATTGTACACCAAGACAAACGTATTTTATTTTTCAATAATTATTGCGTGAAACCTCATATTCCCGAATGAATGATTTAGGATTACTTTTTCTCAGTAGGTACCTACTACTGCGTTTTATATAATATATGACTTAAATAATGTTACGATTTTTTTTTCCATACATATATCGCCGTAGAAATTGTCGGCACGGTAGATGAATTTGAAAAGTATAATATAGTATATTTCATTTAGTTGTAAATAATAACGGTAATAATATTATATTATACACAAGCCACAAATGCATATTCAAAAACAAATATATATAAGCAAATCCGTAGTCATACACCAGCTATATATAATAATATATATTTTAATGTATTTACCTGTAGATTTTCCTTCATATATTATATACGTATATTATAAATACAAATATCATGCACGTTTAAACGTACGTAATGTTAATTTTATTCGTGTGTGATGTATATGTTATGATATTAATATATTATACACTAAGTATAGAACGTTCGGGATATAAAATAAATGTTTTTATTTTGGTTGATTGATAATAACGTCAAAGGTTTGTGAGTCTTATAACGTTTTGATTTTTGTTAAACATAAATTATTATTTTTGTTATTTATTTGAGAAAATCGCATGAAATGAATTTATCACTGGCCTAAATCAATTTATCAAGTTACAGTGAAAATATATTCCTATTTACATACATATAAATCCGTGCACTAGACAAACTCGCAACTGTATTAGCTGTAGTATCTACGACACTAATAACAGTAAACAGTAAACAGTAAACAATGAATAAGTAACAACGAAAATATTGAACACTAAACAGAGGGAGATGTGTTTAGTATACACTTAGGTAGTGTGTTAATAAACAATAATAACAATAACTCTAGTCACAGATCGACTCTGCTACGCCGCATCGACAAGTACTTGCAATAGGACATAACGAAGAAATTTGGATATTTTTATTATAATTATAACTCGCACTTAGGCCTCCAGCACCGTAATAATAACAAATTATTATAATAATTTAGGATAATCAAAAACGTAGCTTGTTTATAAATCATAATATTATATTATGAACCACATACAGGGACGAAATACAATTGTAATTTATCGAAATTTTATAATGAAAATGATTTTTGAAATAATAAGCCCTAATGTAGGAATCAGCAAATGGTGGCCCGCAGAAAATTTATCCAGCCTACAGACAATAGAATAAAAGTAAAAACCGAAAGCATTATAGCATGTTCTAGTGTTGTAATTTATGAATTTTGTTCATTGGTTTTTACTGACGTCAGCAATTTTGATTTCCCACGAACAATTTCCAGGTTCCTAATGTCGCAATTCAGAAATATTAATTGGTGTCTCCTGCGGCTTAACGGGTACCTACACCAACTAATCCTAATCGTAAGTATTACCAATTAAGTATATGACTAACATTAAATACTATTTTTGAAACTATAAGTCTATCTGGAACTTTTAAGAGGCCCCTTAAAGTTTTCCTAAAAACGGGATGTCCTGTTAAAAATGCCCCCTCCTTACTGAACGGCACAGATCAATCGGTGGTCAACTTACTATACAATATTCGATTATTGTACTAAGTTCACATCTTTCTTCACTATAGTAGGTACGCACTATATTAAATGAAACATAATAATTTTCAACTTTTTTGATTTTGCGGAATTATTATGTTGGCCCTAGAGCATAATATACCAATTATTTATTGTGTTTACTTTAGGTTTGTCGCGGAGTTTAAACTGTATAGTTTAATATAATATTATATAATATTATATACTATTAGAATATGTGCGTATATCGTATAATATTGTCGGAAACGTCAAAACTGAACTTAATACGATGATATAAAGTAACTACTTTAACACCCTGGGGGATATTATGATATAATATTTTAGATACACATAGGATTTCGACATTTTGACAATGACTTCGTTTTTGAATCAAGAAATAATCAAAAAAACGACGCGTGTCGTTTAAGCCGTTCAACAAATATAATTTATTTATTTTGAATAATGTCATAATAATAACGAAGCTCTAAAATTCTGTTTCTGACTGAAAATCGCAAAAGATTTTTTTAGGATATTATTTTAAAAGTAAAAACGATACACTAACTTAGGTAGTTATTGGTAGTACTGGCCAGTTGTTGGTATAAATATAAATTTAATATTTATCATTGTAACCTAAATGATTTATAAAATTCTGAAATAAAAAATTAGTTTATAAATAAAACATTAATATATAGTTTAGTGTTAAAACCGATTATCGACTAACTAGTTACTGTAAGTACCAATATTATTATTTATTATTATATTTTAAGCAAACGAAACGTCATATTATAATACTTGTATTATTTTACCTAGCTAGTAAAACTGAATTAAATAATAATTTATTATTTTTTTTTTTTGTTATTTAACCATTAATTTTAATCGTTTGAATAAACTTTAATAATAATGGAAGCTATTATTTAGGTATTATATGATATTATATGATAAATGTTTTACTTGGTATATTTCATATTTTATAAACATTTATAGTCTATTTATAGTTATAAATTAACCGCACAATATAATAACTTGATAAACGTAATAACAAGTATAGACTCATACAGTCGTACCTATAGGTTTTGTAGCTGCAGTTATTCATACAAAAAATCATAATAATACAAATGTAAATTTGTCTGCTTAAACACTGATTGAAATATTTTAGAAAAAAATCACAAATCATCCGTTTCCCTCATAACATAATTTATGTAAACTCGGGGTAAGGAAATATTAAATAGCACAGGAAAGTCAAACGTCCGAATAAACTTTTCAGTGACTTAAAATCTGACTCGGGAATCTATCGCATTATCTGGTAGGTATATATGCGTCTTGAGAGAAACATGAATTTTCAATGAAAAAAAAACGTTATATTCGGAACTGCAGAGTTTATTAACTTTGTTCCACATAAAACAACAAATTATTTGATATTAAATTTTGGACATGTAAGTATAAGTACCTGCAGTCTTTTTAATCGTGTAAATATATGTTCGTCCTAATGTGTGTAGCTTTAATGACACTTCAAAAGATACATTTTGTTATCATAATGCTGCCGTAATTATACTAATAAGAGGCACACTGAACAAATAGCCAATTATCAATGAGCAGTGACGCCAGTAACATGTAACTTGTTAGTACAAACTAAAGCGAAATTTTGGAAAACATTAAGTGTTATACTCTATATAATGACCGTGTTTGAAATTAATTTTAAAAATAAAATTCGTCCCAATCATTTTACATACGAAAGAATTTTGAATAATACATATTTTTATAACCTTATTTCAAAATTATATCTTATACTTATACTGATGCTCATTTAAACTCGTAAAATATTAATTTTTCAGATAAATATTATTAAAACCAAATCACTCGAGCGATATTGATAAAAATTCGGGACTACCTACAAAAATTACGTAAAATTCCAAAATCGTTTAAAACGTGTGTTTATATAGTTACAGTGGATCAATTTTTTTTAAATATTTCGTATATTATAATATTATCTGTGTTAATTTAAATTACCTGCTCTGTTTCTTCGGAAATTTTCTTAAACAACTAACTCTTTTGATAAACGAACTAAAATTTAAACGATAATTGCTGCAGTTTTATCTCATTATATTATATAATAGGTACAATACGTTTAATTACTACAGTACATAGTTATTAACTATAGTAATTAATAAAACTTAAGTCGTTTAACCTTAAACTAATTGTATTATAAGTTTATAACTTATAACATTGTCCTATCTATATACACGTACCTATAAAATATACATATATATATAATGTATCTACCTATAATAGATAATAATATATCTTTATTATTTAAGCCCAGAATATGTCTTATAAACTTTAAAAATCAATACAGACATATTTACAGTATGTTCAGAGAAAAAGTTCGAAATGTTGATCCGCTCAACCCCAATAACATAAACATCACGTGACATATTAATCCTATTTGTTCTTATTTTAAAAAACTTATTTCATCAAACCATTTGAAAAATTCTTACCAGGCGGTTATTACCAGTCCTCTGACACGTCACATCTATTTTGTAAAATATCTGACAATTTGAATGTCGATGTAGAATGGAAAAATATCCGAACAAGCCGCACCAAAACTGTACCAAACGTGAACACAGAAGAAGTGCACGAGTCTTGTTACCTGTAAAACATCAACAATTATTATTAATAGAAGAATAGAACAAAATTAAAAGTTTCGACTTGGACTTAATAATGTGAACTTAAGTATATAAAATCAGTGAAACCACTTAGAGCATAGAATCTAGATACAAATTATTAATAATCAACGAAACATTAGTATGAATTTTTTTAGAATATTTTTCTCAATGCTCTCAGAATCAAATAACTACTTAAAAAGGTTTCATCAGTAATTGAGTAGTATAATATGCATAGGTATTTATTTTGAACAAAATTTCTCTTTTTTCTGATAAAAATATTAATTGTACCTAATGACGAATAACTATTATACTGTACAATAGTATGATTTTATAATACAATTTGAAATTATTAGAATACACAAAATAATATAATTTAATTTATGTAATAATTGCATAAGCCAAGAGAGACGGGACAACAATAATTACTGAACATATTATTTGTAATTTTTGACAGATTTTGGTATTACCGAAATATACCTACCCAGAATCGTTTCCAGGATTTTCTTAGAAGTGTCTACTCTATGTATAGCTGTTTGGAAAAAAATTTTTTCTCGATATGAATTACACTTCGAAATTTTATTTTTATTCAAATAGTTACACCTAATATTATAGTAATAAACATCCTATGTTTTACGAATAAAAGACTAGCTCTCGTTTCAATGAAGTTTCGTTCAGGCAACTATAAAAATAACTTAATCTTGAAAAAAGGGTTAGGTAAACATGAAAGTTTGAGTCACACACGCCATCTACCTACGCTGTTCTAACTAAAACTTAGTTGCTAAATCGTGCTAAATCTTTAACGAAATGTTTGTTCAGTAAAAACTATATACAAAGTGCATGTAATATGTTATATAGGTATTTGAATAATGTATTTATATTATAAAATGTATTTTACATGTAATGCAAATAGAGTATAATGACCATCGTATTATAATATTATGAAATAAAAATATGATTAATTACATTGAAATATAGATCTCAAAAACCTAATATATAAGTTATTTTAAAAGATTGACTAATTATAATATTATATAAAAAACGACTTTATTAACACAAAAGTAATATATTATATGAATTTAATTTTATATTTATATTTTTTGAGCACACGTTTTTTGCTGTTTAAATTAAACGGACAGTTTGTAGTTGAACTTTGTTTTTCTTTCAGTAAAGATTCTTTGTTAAATACAAATTATATTTAATTTATGATTTTATTTTTTTAGTATTTCATAAGAACCTATAATAATTCTGCTAGGATTAAGGTCTTCCTTAATCATAAATTCTCTGTTGAGAGTTTAAAACAAATAATACAGCGTCGGCTGATAAATAAACAATTTACAAAGCTCTTTAAGCAGTTTTTGTACACAGTAGTTTTTTAGTCATTATTGCTAATTTATTATTTTTCCTAACGTCCCACGAGAACTCTAATTAAAATTGTATTCATATTTTCAGCATCAATGGCTATATTTTGTCCCATAGATTTTTTTTTAGATTTACGACACATTTCTTAGGTAACATATTTCCGAATAGATTCACAAACTAAACAATTATCAGGCAAGTAGGTAACCAATTAAAATATAAATTCAACGGAGAATATTATGCATATAATATCAAATAATAATAACATATATATTATAATAGTGTTCCATTATTTTGCTGTTTCCTAAAATGATTGCTCTTTAATACAGTTCTACATATTATGGAATATTTTAAATTGTAATAACAACAATATACCTAAATATTGTACGTAATAATTTCTTGTTCTCCGACCGTTTCTTGTTCTAAATCTTCTCGAGATTTAAGTGGAATTTATTCGACTATATAATATTGTTATAATATTATGCTTTGCGTACAACAAAATACGTTCAGAAACGCATAATAAACATTGAGCTTGACTAGAGTTACAATATTATTAAGGTATTTTGTGATATACCTACTGGGAAAGAAAATAACTAAATACGAACACCTGGAATTGTAGATGAGTATATATTATTATTCCTCGTGCATTGTTTCCGTATACCTAATTTGAACATGTCAAATATCATGTGCTAAAGTGGAGAATATTATAATGACGAAAAATATTGTGACACACAGGAATTAACTAGGTACAAGTCACATTTATATGATTAATTGGTTTTAATTTTTAAAAAAAGGGTGGGCAAGTAGATGTTGCTCTGCTGTGCAGTAGATGGGTAAGTGGATGTCACTCTGTTGTACAATAGGTTATAAGTGGGTCACTGTAATGGATCGTATTAAATTGGATTTCAATGATATAATATCATTGTATACTAAAAACGATTCTGAGGAGACGGTTTGTCGGTTTGTGAGTCTAGGATATTATATATTATATTTATATTGTTATTACTTATTATTATTTATACGGTAGCTTACAAAAAGACAGCCTTAAAGGCTTTTCTTTAAGTTAAATTAGTATTATCATTGGCGTACGCGAAGGGGGGGGGGCTAACGGACTGAAGACCCCTCATTGCCCTTATTATTAAATTTAAAAAGAATTTTTTATCAAGTTTCAACTGTCATCAACTAGTAAGCAAGACGTAAATTACTAACGTCTTATACCAGAATGAATTAATTTGTGTAAATACATTGCATTTGCATACCAATTTTCCTAAAAAGATTAGGAATCAACTTTCAAGCCCCCCTCATTAAAAAATCCCACGTACTCCACTGAATATTATAAAACTAAAAAAAAATAACTCAAATCGTAATTCTTGGTTATTTAATATGTAATTTCATCCAAATTTGAACTTAAAATAACTTTAAAAAAAGACTGTGTTCATGTATATTCTTAGATTTTTTAGTTACGGAATTAACTACTTGTATGGAACTTAATTTTAAATTTGTTATCCTTAGCTATAAAAGTTGAACATTTTATACTTTTTGAACTATAAAATCATTTTTAAATTTTAAATATGATACATTTTGTGAAAATTTGAACTTAAAATGATTATAAAAAAAATTGTGGCATTGTACTTTTAATATTTTTTTACTGATATTATAACAATATATCATCTGGAGCTTTGTATTACAATTTTAAGCTTTTTGACCCAACAAATAACATAATTTACATTTATAGAAAAAAAATTGTAAATCAAAAATTTCCTTAAACTGCTCAAAATGAGTCAAAATATTTTGAACATTTTATGAAGTATAGAAATTGATAAAATTAACATATTATGGTGTAAGTTTCAAGTATCTACAGTTATTCGTTTTTGAATTACAACAAAATAAGAAAATCAATACATGAAAAATCGAGTAAATATCTAATTTTTAGATTATATTTATATATTATTATATATTTAGATTTTTTTTTTTAATAAAGGTATACAAACTTGTATAAAATTTTCAAATATTAGATTTAAAAAGAAATATTTTTATGAATTTCTAACTCTAAATAATTTGTACATTTTCATGATTTTTATGTATTTTGTCAAAATTAGGACTTTAAATACTTTTTATACATAAATTGTGGCAATGTATTTTTAACATTTTTCTATTGTCAGTGTAACAATATATTAGGAGCCTTCTGTTAAATTTTTAAGCTTTTTGACCCAAGAAATAAAATTGAATTGGAATTTGCACTGTCCATTTTACAGAAAAAAAAACTAAAAAAATTTAAAACTCTAAATTTCCTTAAACAGTTCAAAACAAATCAATATATTTTGAAAATTGTATTGTGTATATTATTCAAAATGCTAGTATAAATATCCAGTGAAAATTGCATGTATTTACGGTCATTTGTTTTAGAGTTAAACCAAAAATTGATTTTGTCGAAAACATATTTTCCGTAAAAATTACAGTTTTCTAATATTTTATTTTATGATTTTAAATGTCTAATACATTTGTTATAATAATGTAATCGGGATAAATAAGTTCCCCCAAGGAAGATATCCCCCAAAAAATATTTCTATAAATTAGGTACCAAATAAATAATATAACCTTTTAATATAAAAATATTTGTAAATAAATACACTCATTCCAATGATTTAATAACTATAGCAAAAAATTATTTAATTTTTTTAAGTTTTATACATTGCGTATAATATGTATACACTATAATAGATTTATGTAGACATTGTGTAATAAATTAAATATAATCTTATAAATGGTATACTTATTAATATTGATGATGTTTGAAAATTATAAAATAGGATATAGGTATAAAAGTAAATTCAATTTTATTCAATGTTTATTTTGAAAATGTCAGCTAAATTTTTAGTTTTTATTAAATATTGATTATTTCATATTTTATCAAGCTTGATTTTTAGTTTCTAATAACGGTTCAGCATATAGATATTTTTTTATATAATTTAAAAAAATAATGTATTCCAGAGTTTTTTTTATCTAGGTGCAAATGATTTTTATTCCCAAAGTTTTCTTAATTAAATTGTGTACGTAGGAGGGGAGAATTATTCATTACATCGGCCGCCTTTAAAATTTGTTGAATGTTATTATCCCAGTCTTGAGTACTATTGACACATGAACACATGATATATAAACGATAAATAACTATTTTAGTTATTTTGTTGTAATTAAAATACATTATTCGTGGACAGTTATTTAAAACTTTAACAGTATAATATTATACATTTCCAAATGCATTTTTTCTTAAAAAACAAATAGGTACTCAATACAAAGCAAACATTTTAGTAATTATGTATTCACTGAAGAGTATGGAAAGGTAATAATAGCATTTATAATAGCAGTTCAAAAATATTGTTCAATTAACATTTAAAAGTTCTAATGTTCACAAAATTCATCAAGATCTTGAAAATTTGCAAACTATTTTGGTGTTGAAAATGTATAAAATGTTCAATTTTTATAGTTAAAGATTTAAAATGTTAAACAAGGTTTCTCATAAGTAGTCCATGTAGTAACCTTAAAGTGTTAAAATGATACAAACACAATAATTTTTAATAAACATTTTAAGTTTAAATTTGGACGAAATTATATAATTATTATTTAAACGGAGAAGAACGATTTTAGTTATTTTTTTATAATTTAAAAATATTATATAATATGCGTTGACACTCTGTTTAGTGTTTTCGCTCAGAATCGTTTTTCGTATAATTGGGTGATTCGTTTGAAGAAGAAATCTATAATTATTCAAAAAGTATTATTGTTTTTTTAATTATTTTCTCGAGGTTTCATGTCTTTACATAACACCATTATTGTAAAAAAATTATGTTTTAAATATTTTTATCTTTATAATTTTGTAAGTTTTTACTGTTTTCAATAACTAAATTCAGTTTAATTTTGATCTTCGAAAGCAGAATATTTTTATGAGCATTTTATACATAAAAATCGAATAAGTTACAAGCGTTTAAAATTTAGTTGAGGGGAGTAGTGAAATTTGAGGTGTAAATCATGGTCACTGAAAAAAATGTACAGAAAATAATAGATAAAAATAGAATTCATTAACGATAACAAAATTATTTAAAGTATGTATTATTTATTTCTTTGCAATACTTAAGAATTGTGTATGATATCTAATATGTTTACTTGAAGAAGCTATGTTGGGGTCAGAGGAGAGTACTAAATAATCTTTTATATGCGGTAAACCATTATCAAACTTTACGGTTATAAATTTGTAATACATTTGTTATAATATTGTTGTATTGATATGCCGTATCCTCCAAATAAAATATTTAGATAAATGATCAACTAAATATATAATAATATATTTTTTTAATATGTGTTAATAATATACTCAATTCAATGATTTTATAATTACCTACATTAAAAAAACATTTTTTTCATTGACCATTCAACTTTTGTATGAATATTAAAGTTCGATTCAACGTAATTGACCCAATTACGTGTTATTTATAAGTCCAATGACAATTGTTGCGTTTTAATAATGATTATACTTGTAGTAATAATAATATAAATACTATACGTAATAATTCGGTGTCTTATTCTCAATCTACTTCAAACCAATCGACGTTTGAAGTAAATTTATGTTACATAATATATTAGATATTATAATATGCTTTACGTACCTCGTAGTGGTATTCGCAGTTTATAAACACATATATGCACCTAATAAACAGTGGGCGTAGCGGGTATTACAATTTTTTTATGTTATTTTTTGATGTACCGAAAAAAGAAATTACTAAAGACGAACACCTTGAATTACTGATGAATATATTATTCGGCCGTAGCTATTTTCCTCCAAAAACGAGGTACCATTTTCCTCCGAAAAAATAAAAATTAATTCTTGGTAATTTTCCTCCACTTTCCATTTTCCTCCAATAAATTATAAAGAAAATAATAAAATAGTTGATACTTATAAATAATTTATGCATAGAAAAAAAAAATGTTTTTGTCAGGTATTATGTTTTCTACAAATAAAATAATAAAATAGTTAGTATAAATAATTTATACATAGCAAAAAAAAATAAAAAAAATATTCCCGTATGTTATATGTACTAGGCTTAATCGATAGCTGATAAAGATAGTCGTTACTAGAATGTAATCATCAACCGATAAGCACAAAATGTGATCGTAGCCTTACTATATCGATATGATACGGAATGTAATATTACAAAACTGGCTAAAATATTGGAGGAAAATAGACATTATTTTAGTCGAAAATAATGTGGAGGAAAAAAATGGAAACCAACCTTTTTTTTTTGTGGAGGAAAATGGACAGTAGAGGAAAACGGTATCTCGTTTTTGGAGGAAAATGGAACCACCCTATTATTTTATACTCTTCCTCTCCATTTGGTTCCACGTAATATGAACATGACAAATATTATGTGAAAATCTTATAATGACTCAACGTCCCAACATATATAGTGACAAACAGAAATTAGTTACAAATGAAGATCGTCGTGCGTCAAACGAAATAAAAAACAGTTTTAAGTTTCAGTTTCAATCATCTGATTTTGTGAAATAATAGGTTCTATTGGCAGAGAGTTTGTGTATATTATTATGTCATGCACGATAATCGTTGGAAAGCAATCAATCGATTAGCCTATTTCTACCACACACAAATATAATATTATAAGTATAATATACTCACTGCTTGAATTAAAAAAAAAATACAAGGGGGGTGTAAAAATATTAAAAAAACGCGTACCCGAAGAAGTAGTGTCTTATTGATTAGGATGGTATATTTATAAGGGGTAACCGCCCTTCCTGTTCTTCTCTTATTTATAGAATTTTATTTTTTCAAAGTTCTTTATTAGGCCATCTGTTACAAGTCTGAATAATACGCTTACATGATGATAATAAAATAAAATAATGACAGAGAAATAACAGAGCGAAGAGGCCTTCGGGCTTCCAGTGGATGTACTTCATCGTGAAATTTATAAAATGTAAGTGTGTCTCTACTCTCTACTACTTACAAACTAATTTTATGAAAAATACTCATAAAATCAAAGTTTAGTTAGTATTGAATGGATTTATTATATTTATTTGCATATATAGTGTAATATATACCTAATATTATATTATGTATAGTATCGGTACATTCAATTTTAAATTAACACAGTTGAGTGTCATTTCGACAAATCGCACACAATATATAGGCGTTTATTGAAATGTCTGTATTATTGAATAAATAACGATATTACGTCGTCAATTAATGGATTTAAGATTTACATAATATACATTACATTTTCTGTATTTTTATCGAACCACTGTGAGTAAAACAGGAATGCGTAAGTAGCGTAACCGACAAATATATCAATTAGCATTAACTGATACGTAATTATGAAAATTGTCGTAGGGGAACAGCTGAACAGAAAATCAACGATCATATTGATAAATAATTACCATCACACCAAGCCAGGAAAATAACCTACATAACGTATAAAAAGATGACGTGACTGACTGAATGATCTATCAAAGCACAGCCCAAACCACTGGACAGTGAAAGTCTATGTTATTTATACTTTAGATAAATGCGTTGGTAAAGAAGGTTGCGTGAAGTTTTCGATAAAAAGGATTGCACCAGTTAAAAATATTAGGTTGATTGATATATATAGTACCTTATGAAATGTATTCCATAGATTGTGAAGTTCTTAGCGCATTCTATATATAAACCGTATAATATATTTTGTAGTAGGAAACAAACTCAAAGAAGAACTATTTCCGATAAACAACACCATGTATTTTACCTTCTCAATGGTGCACAAAAAAAATAAGAATATTCACAATACAATTTTAAAAAAAAAATGTTAGAAATGTTTTAAGAATAATAACATCAAATAATTAAAATCCTTAAATACATATTTGATCATATAATATAATATTATAATATATAATACTTTCCTATAAGGTGTTCAATAAAGATTGAATAATGTAATTTTATAAAACCTTGTCGGTTTTCGTTAAAATATAAATAATTCATTGTTTTATATAAATATTTTATTTTATTGAAAACAAATCTTCCTATTTTTTTTCAAGCAAACAAATAAAGTACTCATTATTGGTTGGTAGGTACATACGTATACTCACAAATTGTAATAATTTGTCTTTTAATTTATAAACGTATCGCCATACTCGTAAAGTCGTAACGTCATAATTTTACACGGACGATAAATAAATATAAACAAATTATGCATCGTTGAGTTATTCGTAAACGTAGATATACTAACTATTCATTATAAAACAAGTTAGGATATCGAAAAAAAATGTGACCAGTAAATAATAAACCACGAGTGGGAGTGGCACATTCGTTTTATACTTGTTGTTTTCTTAAATAATGGTAATCATTTATTATTGGATGTGTGCATGTATATTATACTTTAAGTTTGTTTGCTTTGGAGGGTTTGAAGCCAGTAGGGTGTTATAACTCTTTTTTAAAAGTTTTAGGAATTTTCAATGCTAACATTGTTCTTCATCTCGTAAGAAAGAGTATAGGTACCTACATCATACATTTAAATAAATTGCATTACAATTTTCGTCTACATTACTAGGAAATATTCAAATAGGGTATTAAGTACTTTATGAAATATTAAACGCGATTCAAACCTTGTGTCAAATACTTATTATTACTCACTTCACGCGCGCGAACACATTATATAATACCTATGCAATGTTTAAAAATACCTACACGTATACATTTTACATTGTATATAATATAATAATACTATGAACACTTGTTGGAAATACATTATACTTTCGTCATTATATTATCGACACGATGTTGCATACAGAGTGTTTCACGCCAAGCACTCCTACCCTCATTTTTTCATTTAATAACCAACTTAGTAACATTTTTACTTTTGGATTTTCTATTATACCTACCTAATGATCTTATTTTCGAATTATTCAGATTTTTTTTTACTTTTTAAAAAGTGTTCTGTGGCGATTTAAACTTTGGGTTTTCCAAATGATAACTCTTCCCACCCCCCTTTTGTACTATAAATTATTTTGTAAGCCATTTTTTTTGAACATTTTTATGTAAATACCTAATTCAAAGATTCATACCTAATGCACAGATTCTCAGTTATTAAAATTATTGTACTAAGAATATTAATCCTTAAAAATGGTTTTACGAAAATATAAAATAGTCGATAAAACATTGGATCTAGCATTTGTTATAGGTACATGGACAGATTTTATAAATTATATAAATATTGATGGATAAATATAAATTTAAAATTACTAAATTTATCAATTCACCATAGCCCTCATACAATATTCAATAATGAACCTATTACCCTTTGTGCACAAAGTTAAATCACTCAAAAACTACTCGTTTGCATCTCAACGGAACACTCCCAAGGAGTATAAAAAATGTCAATAATTTGAAAATATTGTCTTTAAGTAAAATTGAAAAATTGAAAAATTAGAACAGCATTGTTGCAGGAGAAAAAGGGGGTGATCATGCTTTATGAATCATCCTGTATAATGTGTTCGCGAGACTTGAAGTAGATTTTACTTGAAGGGGTAGCAGGGATGGAGTGTTATCCGATGGGTCCAATAACGGTCTTCCTACGGGGTCTGAAGTTATTTTATTGTTTACAGTATACTGTACTATATATTATATTATAATGTAAAAACATGTACACCTACACCAAATACGTCGAAATCTTTACTTACCAAATGGAAAAGTGTGTATTATGTTTCAAAATGTAAGACTGTGTTACGTAGTTCCAGCGTAATTAATGTCTAAAAGTAAAATGCTCTTGTCAAATATATTAATCACTCACCAGTAAGTTTCAGACCGACCCAAAGGGGACACGGTCGCCACAACAACGCTTTTGATTGTACATAGATATAATGTCGTACAATGAATGCTTGCACATACAATATTTTTTTATCAGGCGTAATGATGCGTTTTTATTATCTGATCCCCTCATCACTACGCTCGCCAACCTTCTAGATTTTATGCTAACCACCTCGGGGTATTATATAATACGCTTTCTATATTTTAATACCCACAAAGTCATAACTGTCATTGTTTTTTTTCTTTGTTGCCAAGGCAGTTCTGTAACACTTGAAAATATTTTTAAAACTTTTTTTTTTTTACAGAGATGATAAGACGTGTATACCAAATTAAGCTTAAGGTTACAATGTATTCTGCTTTTAATTATAATCTGTCTATGTGTAAGATGTGACGGTCTTCAACATTCAGGGTAAATAATAGTAGACGGAACTTTTTTTTTGGTTCTTAAGACACGCGAAGACGAGATACCTACCCATGTA
Organism: Nasonovia ribisnigri; assembly: GCA_027563435.1. Lineage (NCBI taxonomy): Eukaryota > Metazoa > Arthropoda > Insecta > Hemiptera > Aphididae > Nasonovia > Nasonovia ribisnigri. The sequence continues at coordinate 25,542 of JANEHU010004984.1, read as the reverse complement.
TGTATAACACATCGTCTAAATAATTTACTTCCACTACTAATACGTAGTATTTAATATAAACACGATATACCTATATACATATTAAATATTATATGTATAATTCATACAATTTATTATTCGTGCACCTATTGAAGTGTAATAGTAATAACTGTTTGTAATACATTAATACATTTTATACAATAATTACAATGTGGTAGGAATAATATAATATTCAAAACTATAATATTAGTTATAGTATTATTAGTTATATATAATATTCCTACAATTATCTATATAAACGTTGCTAATTCACATAAACAATAAAATTACTTACACAGGTAATTATAAGTAACAATACGTATTCATAAAATCATCAAATGTATAATGGATTTTTTTTCTGTTTATTTATTTAAAAAAAAAGTTTATATATTTATAAACGGCTGCAATTGATTGCAGATTATAATAGTAATAGTAGAAATTGTATTTTTTTTCTTGTATATTGGTGGCCATTGAAGTCGGATAGTGTATTATTATTGCGACCGCGGGGAAGATTATCAAATAAAATGTTGAAAATCGCAACAATAAATTCTAGTTAAATTAGCTAAAACTCTGTTGATAGTGTTCAAAATGATTTGAAAAATACAGCATGGACATCTGCGTGAAATTTTTAATTAGATGACTTTGTTTACAAATTTCATTATTTAACTACAAGTTTGCTATGCTTTTTTAAGAAATTTTTGATTGTGAATTTTGTTGCTTCTTGTAACTAAACCCGGCTAGTTTTCACATGTTACATTACTTCAAAATTTACCTAAGTGATTTTAAATGTCAGATAAATAAAACAAACACATCCTGTTTTTAGAGATGAGGTTTTTTGTGATATTAAACTATAAACAGATAATGGTGGAATTATATTCGGCTTATAAGCCGGCCATAAAGTGATTCTATTATTTCCATTCAATGTTCACAAACTTTGCAGAAAGAAATCAAGGCCTTGTTCTTATCAGGTAGTTGGATTTTATGGCCTTACAGCTATTGTAGTAGATTTTATATATTCTGGTGAAATCATGGTCACTGGTAAAAATGTACAGGTAAAAATAGATAAGTTTTTATTTTATCATATCCAATAAAATGATTTAATTTGTTTATTCTCTGTTTTTCAAGGTTCTATTACCAGCAGCCAATCTTTTGCAATTACAAGAAGTGAAAGAGGCATGTTGTGATTTTTTACAAGAACAACTGTGCTCTACAAATTGTATTGGTATAAATGCATTTGCTGATTTACATAGCTGTACGAATTGTTGACAGAAGCAGAATTATTTTAACTTCTCTGGGGGAAATAACATCAAAAATCTAGCCACCGGACCGGAAATCGAACCCGAGTCTCTCGCTTGCTGGGCGATTGCTCTACCACTGAGCTACCCGTGCACATAGATCCAATATGCTATCTCCTCAAGTTAATGGGAGTTTACAATTATATATTCAACAACACTTTTCGTATGAAATAATATTAATCATTATGATTCTATAAGGGAATCGTATTTATTATTATTATATTTTGGTTTTTAGAGAAGTGGTTGAAGGAGACGAATTCCTATGTTTATCATCCAAACAAGTAACAAAGTTGATATCTATATTGATGAACTTAAAGTTCCATCTGAAGAAATTGTAGGCAGACCAAAATTGATTGTTATTTTTTTTTTTTTTTTATTGGGGGGGGGCGGTTGAAGGCTTCGACAACTAAGGTCATTAGCCTGTTTTTTTGGGTGGAACAGTGGGGGTGGAACAGTTGGTTTGGTTTTGGTACACGTGTGTGTGTTGTGGCAGAATTTCTAGTGGGGCACCCGTAGGTTTCTGCCATGCCCCGGAGTGGGGGATAGCGGCACTTGTTCTCCGGATACCGTGACTTGCCCGAAGAAAAATGCCGCCCAGTGACGGAGAATCGAAGCGGCGACGGCAGCGCCGCAACCGACGCCTTAGACCGCTCGGCCACCTCGTCCCCCTGATTGTTATTATATTCTGGTAAAATGAGAGAAAATTGAATTCTACTTACATATATGCAAGTAGTCTAATTAATTTATAATTACCAATATTTATTGTTGCAGGTATTTGAAAGTGTTATTCGATGGTTAAGACATGATTTGAGTTCCAGAAAATGTATTTTACCCCAATTAATGGGACATGTACGCTTACCATTAACATCAAAAAATTACACATTGAAAAATGTTATTGAGAAACCTCTTCTTAATAATTGTCCTAAATGTAAGTTTCTTCTTTAAATATGCACCTTTGTGAATAAAATCATGTGTCATAGTTAATATTTATAATTTTTAAGGCAAAGATTACACAATTGAGGCGTTCAATTTTCATTTACTCAATTATTCAGATGAGCTCATCCCTTTTACACAAATCAGCCGGATTAAGCCTAGACAGTATAGTGGTTTTCATAAAGTATGATTCCGTTATGATTTATTCAACTTTCCATTATTTTTAATCGATTTATTTGTAACAGGTTATTTTTGTGGTTGGTGGATTTGGGAAAAAAGCAAATAGTAGTACAAGTAATACTAGCAGTACAGAATGGTATGACCCAAAAATCAACCAATTTCAAATTGGTCCAAATATGATTACGCCCCTTGGTAATACTAGTCTAGCTGTAGAAAATAATAATTTTGTGTTTGCTGTGGGTGGTTTTTTCAATGATTCAACTCTTCGGTCTGTTGATGTGCTAGATTTGTCTCCAGAATCACCTTGTTGGAAACCAACCGTTAACTTGTCACTTAAACGACAAATTTAAGGGGTTGGTGTAATAAATAATTGTATATATGCTGTAAGTTATGGTGAATTATTATTTATTATTTTATTAGTAATTCATATAATAAAGTAGTTACTTTTAAATTATATAATAAATTCAAGGTTGGCGGTTTTGATGGTAATGGTTGTTTAAATAGTGCAGAAGTTTTTGATTACAGAACTCAATAATGGTGTATGGTATCCAATATGTCTACTAAAAGAAGTATAGTGTTGGGGTTGGGGTACTGAACAATCTTTTATAGGCGGTAAATTAATATTTTATTTTATAATATTACATTTTTAATACCTGGAATTATTATAATAAATTGTAAGCGGAATAAGAAAATTTCCCGGAACATATCCCCATACTAAAATATTTAAAAAAATTAAATAATAAACTAATTTAAATATTTTTTAAAGGCGCATTTATGTGGTGACAGTAAACCTTGACAGTCATGACAGTCACTGTCAAGGAACTGGCATGGTGTAAATCATTTGGCAGTAACTGTCATGTCACTATGATAGTACTGTCACCGTGTAAATGAGCCTTAACGCTATGTCATAATATTGTATTCCATAGATTTTATTCTTTAGGGCAAGAGATTTTTAAAGTTGTATTCATTTAATTCTGTATAGGTAGGAGGTTATGATTCAGAGCAGAGATTAAACATTGTTGAATGTTATAATCCCAGACTTGATAGATGGACACCAGTTGCAGAAATGTCTGTGTATGTCGCAGTGCTGTAGGTATAGAATTTTTAGATGGTGTAGTGTATACTGTGGGTGGTTTTGATGGATTAGAAGTTCATAGTAGTGTTGAAACATACAGCCCAAGTACTGGATAGTGGACTACTATAGCAGATATGCATTTGTGTCGAAAAAATGTAGGTAATTGAGTAATTCATCATTTAACGATTCTAAATTATTTTATAAACATTTTTTTTTATTAAAAATATATTAAATTTAAGTTAATTTTTCAATTTAGGAGTAGTTGCATTAGATGGTTTATTGTATGTCGTCGGTGGTAGTGATGGAATTTCTACTTTGGATTCTGTAGAATTTTACAACCCCAACACCAATACCTGGACCATGGTTACAGCGTCAATGAATGTTGCACGATCTTTTTTAGGAGTAGTAGCTATTGATAGGCCACGACATTTTAAAACTGAGCATACATGATTATTTTTGATACAATATAATATAATATTACAATTTTTTTTATATTTTATGGCAGTATCGTTATTGTTTTTCTATTTATTTTACTAATATTGAATACTTTATTGAACGATTTGAGTACGATATAAATTGATAACCAGTTGAAAATAAGTATTCAAGGACAGGGAAACAATTACCTACGTGAACACTTAGGTATCACGGCATACCCTTTGGGAATCACTTATTTAGATATACCTATAATGTATCTATTGGTTTAAAAACAAGTTAATTTTTTACAATATGGTCTGGCACTTGTGATGATATAAATATATAATAAGTAATAAACAAAATATTATAATTTAAATATGTACATAACCTAGGTATGTTATCAAGGGCGGCTCTAGAGGGAGGGGAGCCCTCAAATGGTACCTATCATTCCTATAATTACGATTTACGATTACGTTCATATAAAATTCACTGAGCCACGTAGTAATAAATTGGAAATTAATCTTTACTACTGTTATTATTATTATTATTAAATATAACAACTATCTTTTTTCAATCTGTTTAGTTTTTTGATCGCCCTTTTCGTATTAGATATATTTCATTCTTATTTTGATTGACGACGATCCAGAGTTATTGTGTAAAATAAAAACACGCGAACAGAATAGGCAGTGTATTATGGCTAAAAAAAAAAAACGATGTTATCCGCACTTAAAACGTATAGGGTAGGTATCAGAAATATTATTTGTCGATACAGCGCGCGTGCAACACACGTTTAACGTCAATCTATAGTACCTACAATGGCAGAGCCTTAATATATCAAATAAGACAAAAACACAATACCTGTGCAGACTGAGGTGAAAATAACGGTCAACTGTCAAGTTTAATATTATATAAATCAATACGGTGGCAATGTATACCGTCGTTCATTTTTAGAAATTATATAATATTAATTCAAACTAGTCCGTGACCGAGGCGAAGGAGGTATAGGTAATCGAGAGGCGGCAGTCTCTGAGTTTCTTAAGGGGTTGTGAGTTGAGCTACAATTTAGTTGCATCTACGACTAAGTTTCAAATAGATTGGCAGTGACTGGATTTATCGTGGTATTGGTATATAGGTACTGCAAGGTGGGTGAAATAGTTGACTATCCTATGGACAATTCCAAGTTTGCCACGTCTATGGTACTATTCCCGCAGTGACACTTTTTAATACCATTACGATTATTCAAGATTTGAAGGTTTTTATTGTTTTGATTTGTAGCGAATAACGCTTGTTACGTGCAAAATATGTTATTCAAACTCAGTTCCCTCATTCTTGCAGCAGAAGTTTACGCACGTGAAACGCGTATATATAGGGTACCTAACCAGTACCTACCTATTATAATTTGTTGTTACAGTGCGTCTGCACGCATATTGAACGTCTATCTATTTCTATAACAATGGCAGGGTGTTAATAAATCAAATAGTATAACAATACAATACCCGTGCAGATCGAGGTGAGTATAAATAACGTTCAAGTATAAAAAAATCAATGCGGCGGCAGTGTAAAAATGTCGTACCGTCGTTCGTTTCTAGAAATTAAATAATAGTAATTTAATTCAAACTAGCCCACGACGATTTCAGCAAAGATGTTTTTTAATGTGATACATCTAATTAATGTTTGAAAATTTCATGAAATTTTAAAAAATGAAATATTTCATACTTCAAACACTACATCTAATGCTGCGGGTGAAACCGGCAGTCGGCGTGGCGACACGCGCAAACCATCTAAATATTAAGCGACTTTAATGTAAAGAATAATTTTAATTAAAATCTGAATATTTTGTTCTTGATTATATCATGTTTATTTCTTTTAATCTTCCATCCTTTCAAATTTCTTGCGTATATATACCCAAAATAATTTCGATGTTTCACATCTGCAGATATCCCGCGACGGCTCACTTTTTTTATACAACCGCAATTATTCAAGATTTTAAGGGGATATTTTTTTGATTTGTGTCAACTAACGCCTGCAATATGCAAATGTTATATAAAAAAAGTTTTCTCGTTTCTGCAGAAGTTTACGGATCACGGAAATTATTCAATGGTCACGTTTAATTAGTGAAAATTGTATACATTTAATGAAATGCATTAAATGCAAAATTCTGTATTTAGTCACATATACATTATAATTTATAAGTCCTAATGCCGAGTGTGATTATGTATAACGATAATTATAGACGTTAGTCCATCAAGCATTCTCGCCCCCACTTTTCCTTAATTAACGAATTAATTCAAATTCTGATTTTTTGACCATATTAACATCAAATAATACTTAAGTTTACCAAGTTTTCTAAAGTAGTCCTTAAAAAAAGTTTTACAAAACTATAAAACAAATGTAATATTATTTAATGTATTGCTTATTGTCAGGGCTTTTAATTTAATGCACTTAAAAAATGTTAAATATGCATGCATTTATGAATTAAAAACAGGCAAAATATACAATTATATAAGCACTATAAAATAATGTCTTAATTATAAAAAATATTTTAATTAATAGTTATAAATTATTTTAAAAAACAAATTTATTTATATAGTATTATCTTCCAGTTATTATTTGCCGTCTTCGAAAACCGGAAACTGCAAAAAAGATCCCAAATTCCCAATGTAGATATAATTTCCCATCTTGTATAAAACTAAATATTTTTCGACAGGTAAACATTTCCAAAAATGACATAATATCAGTTTCATTAATTAGTAAAAAAATAAACGTATCTGTTTATAGCTGGCATAGTTCGTATAGTTGAGACGAAGTGCGTGGCATCTTGTTTTTCAATAATAACTGTCAAAGAAGTATATTAAACAAAACATTGTCGTGGGGGTAAAAGTTCATTTTATATGTATATAGAATATAGATAATAACAATTTCTATCAAGTTCAACCTTTCAATATTAAAACTATCAATTTCTTTTTTTGGTTTGGGTACGAAAAATGCATGAAGATATTTTTTTACAATAATATAGTTTTTTTTTTTTAAATATTAATCTTTTCAAAATATATATCATATAATTTATATCTTAGAAATTTATTCACTTAAAATATTTTTATACCTCCACACAAACCATTATATATATATTTTATACTATTTATATTCAACAACTACCATTATGTACATACTATTTTATGTTCCACATACTATTGTAATTGGGCTCGCCCGTTAAATTGATAAATAAATAAATAAATAATAATAATTGGATAAATAATATGAAAAATAACTATTATAGTTTTAAATCATCAAAAATTTATCATCAAACAATTGTTTACCTATTATTAATTAACATTTTTAAACTTCTTGAATATTTATGGATACCTACATTAAATAGTAAAATAATTTAATAGTGATTAGGTAGGTACTTTTTGAACAAAGTGATTTAAAATAATAGATAATCTATATAAAAATGCTAGATTACAATAAATTAACCACCAGATAAGTATAATAAATGTACAAGTATTTTTTTATTTTAATATCAGTATTTAAATTTTTTTTATTAATTGAAGGCTTTGATGAAAGAGGTCATTAGACTGTAAGGTTTGTAGAGTTGGTATGGTAAGGCTGGAACTGTTGATACGGTCGAAAAGGGTTGTTTAGGAACACGTGCACGTGTGACAAGGTTTTTGCACACTACGAACCTGGGCGGTCACCCATCTGAGAACTAGCGGCAGCGGCCGCTGTTTACTCTCAACCACGTAGGTAGCGTGATTGGTTTCAGCCACCGCGCCTAGCCACCGGGGCATTAAATTATTTTTAACAAATATATTGAACTTAAAGAAAATTAGTAAACTTTAAAACTTTTAAACGTTCCAGAAATATTAAAAAAGAAATAAATAAATGTATCCTACTCAAAAACCATTCGTGTAGACTAAAAATATTATTCATTTTTTGAATTTTAATATTTCACGTTTATGTTACTGCATTATCCTCTTTGTTGTACGAGTATACCTACGATAAACAAAACAAAAATAGTATTATCCAATAAGCCATATGTAGAGCTTATCGTAAAAACGATTTAATGTATAAACTTTTTAATGACTCTATAGGACTATTTATTGATCGATTATTATTATCATTCAACGCTGACTAATAAATTTTGGAAGTATTATTTTTTTGATGTGAATTTATTTATTGAAAAGCATAAACAATAAATATTGAATAATTTGGGAGCTGAGTAAAAAGTTTACAATAATACAACGTAATAACAGAATTGTTACTTGTTAAAGCATTGTTTGTAATAATATCAATTTAAAAGCTGACTGATATTATATATAAGCAAAATGCTGTTTTGTAAAAAGTCGTCTAATATAAAAAAAAGTTTAACTGCATGTATTGCGAATGTTTTTACTTTTATGTCAAGTGAATAAAAAATAAATGTACCTATTCTGGGTTTCTTTTTGTATCTATCAATAATGTTATCAACGCTCTGCCCTATATTTCTACTTTATAAAATATTGACAACTTCAAATTCTATAATAATTATTTTACATATTATGTGATAATATTGTGAACAATTTATTAAGTAATTTACCTAAAATGTTTAGATCAGTTTTTAAATTGGTATTGAAATAAATTTGAACCATAGATCTAAACAAAAAAAAAGCTGACAATATTTAACGACTTCAATAATTGTATCAATGTCTCTTTTTATACTGTTTGAGTCTTATGTATATTACTAAAATAGATAAATGTAAATTTTAAGTAGAATATTCAATACATGTTTCAATACTTAATATTTTTAGAAGTTATTGCTTATTGGTAGAGACTCACATTATTAATATATTATTCTTAATAGAACCAGTCTTGTAAAGCATTTGAGTTAATGTATATTTTAAATACTATTAAAGCCCCTATATCTATTTAGAATAGTTTTTAAATTGAGTAATTGGATAGTATTTTAAATACCGTTTTGGACGTATTGTAATTAAAAATCAAATACTTTTAGAAATTCAAAAGAAATATTTATTACATTTAATTCATAAACACTATTGTATTTATAATCAAAATTAAAATGATTGAACATTTATTTTATACTTGATTAACAACCATTTATTTTTTAATTAATATTAAATTATTTTATTAAAATATAACAGTTTTGTATTTATTTTCATATTCCGGTGCCTACCCACAATGGCTTGAGAAGTAAACAATTCTAATGCTACTTAGATGTGACATTACCATTGTAAATCAGGTATTACTAATCACAAAATTAATTTTCTGCACCATAGGTACTACTACGATTAAATATTATTTTAAATGTATTTAAACACATTATGCCAAGTATTTGTATACCTATGTTCTTGAATATTTTTCTCACAAGTGAATATGTATGTGAAGTGTATTGTAATTGTATTTAAATACAATTTTTTAAGAATTTTTTACAAGAATGTTACAAGAACAACCGAAACTTACAAACGCATAACAATGTGCTTTAAACCCATTTGATATTGTTATCATTATAAAATAATAGAGTGCGCTTTCATAGCATTGATAAAAATTAAAGGTATGCATATTATACACTAAAGGTAATCCGTTTAAAAAAATATTTTAACGAACGATAGTAATGCTATAATTATCGTGTGAAATATTATAGCAGCAATAAAATTGCAGCTGATAATTTGATTTAAAATAAACGACATTGTTCATATACCTTTAATTTGATTAGACATCAACTTACTATTAATAATAATAAAGTTAAAATTATAAGTTATAATTTATAGTAACAAAGCTAAATTAATTTCTGCTGAACTACAATGTAATATATTATTTAAACGAAATAAAATGCACACAGACACAGCACTACCAGCTACGCGTCGGGGAGCTAAAATATATTATGATATAAATCATCACTATATCGAAATAATAATCATACGATTCAATAATAATAGACTTATGATATAATCACCAAAGAGTCGATTTGAAAACAATTATTTTCAGCAGGTATTGCATTTTTCACACGACAAAAAAAAAATAATATACATAATAAATTATATTACGTCAAGATGCTTGATATATAGAAGAGGAACAGCGAGTTATCCTCGGTGAGCATCATTGTCTGCAGGGTGCGAGAGGCTCGCTACTTAAATAATATTGGTTGAGCAGTGAGGAATAACGAAGCAAAAATTATCGCGGGTGTTTTGATTGGGGACCTATTTATATTTGTAAGTGCAAGTATAAGAAATAGTCATCTACAGAGCCGGTGAGGAGTTTTTGAAGAAAATATAATAATATATCATAACGATGGTGTGGACGGCGGAGAGATTCGGAAAACGGCGGACGGGATATTGAAAATAAACGACATTGTTCACAAACCTTTAATTTGATAAAATATCATCAACTTACAATTAATATTAAATACCTAAGACCTAACGAAACCAAATGGATTTCGCTGAACTGCATAAAAATATTTAAATAAAATAAAATGTACACTGCAGTGCCCGCTAATATACTAACTACGCGGCAGGTGGTTAAAATATAATATAATAAAATTAATTATCACGCGAAATCGAAATAATTATATACGATTAATTAATATTATAATACGCACTCATAATATTATCGCAATCGTCGAAGGCGATTTGAAAGCAATTATTTTCGGCGGGGACTGATATATTACAACGTTACGATATAAAATACATTCGCGGCGGGACGAAACGAAAATCGGTTTACACCCCACGAGTGAGGGTTTTCCTCTCCCGGTAAACTCGTAGTTATTATGATGATTGTACATCTCTACGTTTTGGTAAATAATAATTATGTTTACCACAAGTACGGGAAATTCGAATATTTATTATTTATCGTATCGAAAGCACATCGTATCCACACAAAAAGCGTATAAATTCCGTTGGTTAATATTTATACTTATATTTTGTGCATTGTGGTGCAAATAATATAACAACAGTATTATTATGGGTGGTATCTCGAGCTGTGCCGAATTATATCCAACTCGCACACGTCGGTTTAATTACACGAGTATATACGCCGCATGGCCACAACACAGTTGAACACACGGGAGGAGAAAAACGAACCTTTATTGGGGGCAGACTCTAAGGCGTTTATATTATTTCGTATTTTATGCTTAATAAATAATTATAATAATAATATTAACGATAAATGATCGTACGATGATTTATACTGCGAAAAATGGGGGGAAAACAGTATAAAGCACCTTACTATGTAGTGTTGCTTCCCATTTTTTTTGACAGAGTTGTTTCAAATACTTTCCCGAGTGTCATCACGTCACCCGATTTTTATTTTTTTGTCTAAGGGGGGGAGGAGAGGGGATGATTGTATATAAACGTTACGAATTTTAGCGTGTTATTTAAATAATTTAAAGATTTTTTTTTACATCATATTTGTTCCAAATACTTTCCTGAATGTCACCATGTTACCCAATTTTTCATTATTTTGTCTAAGGGGTATAGAAACGGTGTACTGTATTTACATTTGGGCCGCTTGAATTAATTTGGGCCGATAACTTAAAATATTTTATTATTAGCCCAAAATTGGGCCGAATTGTTTCCCCGGCAACAAACTTTATTCCCAGTCCGCCACTGCCGATTAAATAATCGTTTACGCACTCTGTCGTAAACAAAGACTGTCCAAAATGATAAGCTACATATTAATATAAATGTTTTTACATGCATAATTTTAATATTAAATACACGAGAGTTGTATGGAAAACACCGATCACTTTATTTGTATACAACGACCAGGTGAATTAAATAAATTGAGTTATTGAAAAAATTTAGTTTCAACTTTTACATTGTTATAGCGATTAGTTAAAATGTATTGTCATTATCTAGATACGCCGATACACGTAGCCCCGCATTTTATAGGTGTTAATGAACTTCATTTCTTCCCGGTCGAAGTCAGGTGATACAGCTAGGTAGTATATTATACAACAATTAATCGATTGTATAAATCAACAAAACCAACGACATTGTATATTTCTTCTTTATACTTAATAAGAAAAAAAAACAAAATTTCTTTACACGCTGAACAAAAACTACCTTATTTTTTTTTATACCTATAATATAACTATATTTGTTAAAATTCAATAGCTGTCTGAATTTAAATAACAAATACAATTTCGTTAATTATTTCCAAACGCTAATAATTATTCAACAATCGGCTTGTTGATTGAACACAAATAACAATGTAATTCGATATCGATGTATCATACAATAATATAAGTAATTCAAAATTATATTACTATAACAAACATTTATATACATTAAATCTAATACAATAGAGTGATTGCTGATGGTGAAATGTTTACTTTAAATATTGATTATTCGTAACAAAACAAACTATATTGACAGTAAGTAGAAAAGGCTTTTTCGAACCTAATTGCAACAATATCGAATCATGACTGCCATAATAATTATTTAATATCGTTGAATGAATTTATAATATCTGGTCTGAAAATAATATGATGGGAGGTGATTATTTGAGTATAGTAGATATACCTACGCACACACGATGGTGAACCATTTAATACAAGACACTATCATAATAAATTGCAAAAATAATTAAAATTCTGAAAAAATTTTTTTTACACAATTTGAAGTCGTTAAAAACAAAATTTTTCTAAATTTATCACTATTTTCCATCTTTATAACATTTTTAAGTTTTAATTTTTTTAATAAGACAACATGCGTTTTTAATTTCATATTCCAAAGCTGAATATTTTTTGTATTATTTCATTTTATAAAAATCAAATTCCGGACAAGTTATTATAGTTTATTACAGTAAAACCTCCTTATAACGGAAACGATTGGTACCAACTGATTATTCTGTTAAAATGGAGTTTTTGTTATAAGGATACTAAAATGTACGGGATATAGGTTATACCGGACTGTTGCTATTTTCGTTGTAAAGAGATTTTCTTCTTATAGGTGGTCCACTATAAGAAGGTGTTATTGTATATATTTATAAGTATTTGATGAGCAGAGTAGTGGGCCAATATTTTTTGGGGGACCCCTGTTGTAGCCCTGTATAACTCCACTCTGCTAATCTAGACTTTGAATACTATTATAACAATACTTATTCAAAATTACTCCTCCGAGATTCTATTTTTATGTATCAAAGTACTCTAAAAAATATTATGTTTTGGAATAAGAAATTAAAATGCATGACACCATTAAAAAATTAAAATATAATAATAATAGAAAAAATAAAACAAAAATATAGAACGTTGTTCTTTAACTACTTAAAATTGTGTGATAAAAATATTTTCATAAACGTTAATAGTTTTTGAAATAACGAAAGTGTCTTGTGGGTATTAATAATGGATCACCCGGTATAAGTTATTAGGCAGGTAACCTACTCCAAATGATTTTTTTCTTTGCTTGAATTTCTTATATATTTATTTTTTGAAGTAAACCGCACACTACTATATTTCCGTAAATTATTGTACGTTAAAATCAATTAAACGTTTGACATCGGAAAAATAGGATTTCTGTCGAAACCTGCACCCGCAATGAATTCGCGGTAGTTGTCACGTATAATCATTTTCCGTTTTCGCGTGTTCTTTTATTTATTTTTCCCGATATCGTTTTTCTTACAAAGCGTTTTTTTTTTACAACACCACCTGGTTCATTGTTCGGTGGCTTACAAACCCTGTACCAAGCTGGTACATGTATACCGCAAGTACCAGATGACGTCCACAGAAAACTAGGTACTTTGCCGGTCGATGGACGACGTTTAAGCGTATACACACCTAATGCGCGTATAATATTAATGTCAAACAGTATATTTCATATTGTATACCGGAAATGCGTATTAGAACCAACTCCGCAGGTAAGGGTGGAAACAAAAATGGGAAATAAGTAATATCAATGCCTCTTATATTTTATGACGTATACTATATAGCAGACGACGGCTAACGACGGTTTTGTCGATATATGTGTAGAAACCTATTGTGATAAAATAATTTTACTCTCTATTGGAATTTTCTGACCATTAACTGCAAAAAAAAGTAATTGGTTTTCCACCTCGCGGTCTACTCTCAAATTTTAATGTATCCGCCAGCGTGGATCGCACTCTAATACACAAAACTCTTAATAACACTCTAATAGCCTTCTAAACTTAGGATGACCTTTTCAGCAAAACGTCCTGTCGCCCCGACAAAATTCTACACCTGATGTTTCGCCCTGCTATATTATTATATTACAAGTACGGGCAAAGAACACGTTTGAAACGATAGAAAAAAATAAAAATAAAATACTATTACTCGACGTTCTATAAAAAACTAAATTTCGGACAAGTAATTTATTAGTGACCAAGGGCTCCAAAGCGGCCATTTTTAACCACATTGACCTACTTGTATATCAATAATATCACTAGAAATAATATTATATTTTCATTTATAAGTAATTTTCATTTTTCCCAGGATGTGATTTTATATTGCGGTCATGCTCGTTAGTTATCAGTTGATATTTTAAGTTTTTAAAGTTTTTTTGGGGTACCTCTTTAGTCTTTACCACTCCACTCCACCCCGCTCATTAAATCTTTAAATACTTATAACTCACATATTATTAAGAAACTCGCCCAAAATTCAATTTGTATGCATTGAAGTAGAAGTACTCCAAAAAGCAAGGAGTAAAAACTGTTTTGAAACCGGTGTTAAAACCAGGTAACCCAATAAAAATCCAAACCATTTTCAGACGAGAAACCCAAAAACCAAAAAAAATAAACACCGTTTTCAAATACAAAACTCATTCACAAAAATCTTGAACGGGAAAAGGACAACAAGACTTCGGGACAATAAAACCGCGTGATATAAATTAATTAGAATCGTCTATTTGACGCAGTGCGTTGCTGACACATTCTTTGATCCGGTTGATTTTGGTTGATCATAATTATAATATATGCTAAGGGTGGCCACTAACTTTAATTTTGAAAGCCACAAATTTACAAAGATAATTCGAGGCTAGCCACAACCTGTTGTTATCGCCGTCGTCTGGCTCGGCCGAAACATGCCGTGAATAGTTTGGGCTAAACATATTGAAAAGCACTGTCCCCTCAGTGCTAATCTATAACTGTAATGATGACTGTAATGATAACGAAACCAATGGCGATAAAAACACTACCTAACAATTCAAACGAAATTATATTTATTAGTTTTACTCTAAGCTTGGTTTCAAGAAACTGATTTAAGAGCAGCATGCGGCTCGCGAGCCTCATCGTAGCGACCCCTGATATATACTTTTACCGATCAGATTAAGTTACACCACGGACCATAATATGATACTCTTAGTCACATTAATATGTTACCTCAAAATGTGGACAAACGTGGTGCTGGCTTATAAACGAACTGAAGATAATGTACGAAAATTACAATAATTATTGATACGTCACATATTATGGTCAATATTTACTACCTATCGAAATTATATCTACCAACTATACTTTGTGTTCACCACAATATATAATATAATTAATAATAGGTATTATAATTAATGCGTGTATATAAATTCTTGTTTCGGCCCTTCCCCGCAACCGGCTCTCTAAATATTATAATAGTGGAATATATTGTTATTATTATTATTTGCAGTTCTACCGCCAGTCGATGATTCTTTGTTTGGCCGACGATGTCGATAGTGAAATGCGATATTATATTACATTATATTTTGTGTTTTGAACGTTTTGGGTGTGTATTGAGTACATTGGGTCTAACCTTCGAATACACAACATATCAATTTCATATTGTTTTACTCGGACCGCGTTATTTGCTTCACAATAGCGTAAGAAACTATAAAAACCACGTAACTGCAGAGGCGTAATAATTGGTGAGTTTCTCATAATATGGTAAAACAAATATACCTAATAATAATACCCATTTCTAAATATTTAGGTGCTCGGAAAAACCCGAAACGCTAACCTGAAGGCCCATTTGAAAAATCCTAAAAACCTAAATACCCACTTTTTGGACATAATAAACGCATTTCAACGTTTTAACAATAAAGACTGTGAAAGTCGGTTACGATTTACGAAGTTTGATTTAATGTAGCAGGTATTATGGTGGTATAATTTTGCAATTAATTATGTATTTAACTTGTTCGAACATTTTTAAAAGTAATCTACTTGAATTGGGTTGTGTAAACTCGGATTTATAATAATGTGATAAATATTTTGTTGAGTTAGTAATTATTTACACATTTTCCTTAATATTATATATATTTATAGGTATATTACCATGGTTATATTGTTACTTGTGATGCATCGTATAACAAAATCGTACACATTTAGAACACATAAAATATAACCACACGTTTTGTAGCTAATTATGGACTTTTTTTCCTCTTTGTTATATTTTGGATTGTTTTTGAACATAATGTGAACAATTAAGACCTGTGGTCAGGTCAGTAAACATTAGCTGCATTTAAATATATACAATACTATGGTGCTTAAATTTACATAAAACTTTTTAACGTGAATCACAGTATTCAACTGGACTTTCTACAAACTTTGTTTGCATTGAATTATTGAAATATAATACTAAAATTATTATTATAAGCACACAGTGCCTTAGTTATGCAATTTGGATACACTTCTGACTTTCACCGAATTCACGGTATTCTATTACATGGTTTGTTAGAGAGCATTAAAGTGTATTAAAACTATAGATGTGATGGTATAAATATAAGTATGTATAAGTATAAAGAAGGAATCTCAAACATATAATATCATATTTATATATACCACGGCAGAATGTAATTTAACGTAGCTACGTTACATTATATAAAAATCATCGATAATTATTATTAATTATTATGGACAAAATTTTATTTATTTATTAGGTAAGGCTTTTAAGCAAACAATAATTCATTGTTTAGTATTATGCTATCAACATTTATAATTTATATAAATATGGTCCAAGTATAGTA
This sequence comes from Nasonovia ribisnigri, assembly GCA_027563435.1. NCBI lineage: Eukaryota > Metazoa > Arthropoda > Insecta > Hemiptera > Aphididae > Nasonovia > Nasonovia ribisnigri. The sequence goes on along the minus strand of JANEHU010004984.1, from coordinate 8,689 downwards.
ATATGTAATACTAGATCCAAAATAAATTATATTTTCTATTTTTTTAAAACCATTTTTAAACACTATTATAATGAGTACCTATAAACATTTCAATAAACTACTCATTAGAATTTTGAATTAGATACATCAACATTTGCAAAAATTGACCCGCTAAATAATTTTTAGTAAAAAAAGGAATGTTCTTGAAAGAAAATCAAGAAGGTTGTATCGCCACAGAACTACAAGATTCTCTTTAAGTAATACAACAAATCTCAAACATTTTTATATTATAAGGTCTTTAAGAATATTGAAAAACAATAATTTGAATAACTGCATTATTAAAAGAATAAATAGGGGTGAGCATGCTTGGTGAATTACTCAGTATAGCTACGTACAGTTTTATGTTAAAAATTAAAAACATCGTTCCCAAATTATAATTTCCTTATATTTTTGAGACTTAAACTAAAACGATTACAATTGTATATAATAATATTATATATACATATATAACCATGGTTCACAATGGATCACAGACATATACAGAACGGAATATTTGTGCCATAGTATGGACACGACCGAATCGAACGCAATGCATTTATGTCTAATAATTGCTTAGGTTTTAATTTTAACCCGATGCTCAAAGCATGAACTTCTGCTTCAGAATACCATAGTAATACATAATAGTTATATATAATATATACTCGAAAAATAATTAAAATTCACGGAACAACGGAATATTATGAAAATGATTATTTTATGTCCGTTATAATAATAATTAATTATTTGTGTATGATATTATAATGAATATTATAGTCATCCATTAATTATTATTTTCTACGATGTCATTATTATAAAGTATATTATATTACATCTCGATTGTGATGGTATAATTGAATGTCTAGCTCGTGCTAGTTGACATATTGTCGTCAGTTTTCAATACAACTGTGTTACGGGTTGAAATCGATAATAACTGCAGAAAGTTAGTTTAAGACATTTACGAGGACAGTGTGGTTCGCACTAATAAACTATGTAATAGTTATCGATACGAGTTTGAATAGAAGGTGTGATAACTGATATTAAATATTATTATTTTATAAGAGGAATATCAGAAAATTATGTTTTTCTCCTGCATTTTTCCGGTAATAAAACTTTTTCTGCGAGGAACATCGTTTGGAAGTGCATCTGAAGTCACCCTCCGAGATTACCCCGACTGGTTCCGTTCTTTACCATGTAACGGGACAAAACCGCGATACAATCTGTAGTGGCGCGCTCTATGTCACCGTCACTAAACCGGTCCGCCCGTCACGCAGCACGCGCTCTCGACGATCGCCGTAACCCCGATTACCACAGAACAACAAGAGCGCAACTGTCAACCACAGCCACAGATAGCGCTGGAGAACCCGCACGTTCGTCGAACAGTTGTGTTCTCCGGAAAATAGGAGTTTTCCTATACAACAAAAAGGAATACAAGACCGCGGAAGACCTATTCCAAATCAGCAGGTCACCGACGATCAAACTTCTATCACCAGATATGTCCAAAGTATTCATAAAAAGCGGAAAACGAGTAAAGGTGATCTAGTAGTTTGATCGGACCGGTGGTCCGCAAACAGCATAAATACAGGCCGCTGAGTGCCGTTACAACAGTAGTACTCCCGCTGAGAGTGGAAGAAGTGCAAGCCGGACGATACATTTCTATCGTTACGAACGGATGCACATCATACCACTCTACCAACAGCAACATATTCCCCGAGACTTAACGAGCCGGACGATATTAGTATCGTTACGAACGGACGTTAACATAGTCTTTCCCGGAACTCCATAAGCTGCTACCTGGTCGAGAACGCCGAGCCGTCGCCGCCGTCGTCCGTCTAACCGTCTGCCGCTGCTACCTGAACGAGAACGTCGAGCCGTCGCCGCCGTCGTCCGTCTAACCATCTGCCGCTGCTACCTGAACGTGAACGTCGAGCCGTCGCTGCCGTCGTCCGTCTAATTGTCTGCCGCTGCTACCAGGTCGAGAACGCCGAGCCGTCGCTGCCGTCGTCCACCTGTCTACGCACCGAGCCAACCCGAACACCCGAACACAAACCGTGAGTTTCATGTTCACACCATTCCCCCCGATTATATGTAACCCCACAATAAATTACCTTTTTCTGTACACTCGAAAGAGTATAATTCTGAAGTGTATGTGAAAAAGAAATATTGTAAAAACACTACGTATGATAATAAACGCAAAAATTATTACAACAAAAAAAAAAACCAGCGTTGAAAAATCATTACATTGGCGCCCAACTGCAGTGCTCGATTGGAAAGAAAATTTCACTTCGACCTACGAGATCAAAAGAAAAACTACTTCGTGTTAATTAAGAAGAAAACTACATCTCTAAAAAAAAAAAATGGCACCGAAGAAAAACATAACAGAAGAAACCTTCAATGCATTTAAATCGGAGGTAGAGAGAAACAGTCAATATTTAGTCGACCAGTTATTGCAAAGAATCAACAGATTGGAAGAAAAATGCAACAATCTGGAAGAAGAAAATAACCAAAAAACTACAGAAAATGACAGGAAAATCGAAGAAGTTTTGGAAAATTACGAAAGAAAAATCGAATTAATTAACGAACAAATCAACGACATAAAACTTAAATACGAGAGGAGCAATAGACAACCAGTGCATAATGAAGGTAATAATAAAACTGAACAAATGCACAATACCGAGATATCGCGTCCAACATTTTTTGGAAACAACCGCGATGCACACCCCATAGATTTTTTGTACCGACTAGAAGAATATTTTGCAATCAAACAGTCGTACGTCGGGGAAAAAATAATCATTGTGGGTGATTGCTTAAAAGGGGCCGCATCAAGTTGGTTCTCCACCATACGATTCCAACTGACCAATTATGACGACTTCAAAAAAGCATTCATCGACGAATTCTGGTCCAGGGAAATACAAATACAGGTATGGAGTCAGTGCCTAAGTACCAAGCACATACCGAACAACATCAACTACCGTGAACATTTTGCCATATGGGCAACCAAACTCCGACACCTCGAAGTACCACGATTATCGGAGAATGAAATAGTGAAGCACATAGCTAGACACTACCCAGGGTATCTCAGGGCAATATTGGTGTCACTACCCGAATGCACCATACTTACAGCCATGAAGATACTAAGCGAAGAGGGACAAAGTGATCAACCCACGGAAAACAAAACAAATAATCAAAAAACCAACCAAAATGATTCACACAACAACAACAACAATTCAAGTGGTCAAACCAACAATAATTGGAACAACCACCGGAACAATGGATGGAACAATATGCCACCAAGAAGTAACCGTTGGAACAATAGCCAAACCCACCGCAACAGTGACAAGCGGGGAGACACTCAAACTAGTGGTCAACAACAGACCGAAAAAATCAATCAGGTAGTCACAAATAACGACGAACAAGCAGGACCAAGTAATACTGAGCACCATGCGATCAACTCGTTAAATACCACCAACCAATCAGTAAGCCCGTATATTCAATGTACCATAGAAGGGGAGGACGTCACATTACTTATCGATACCGGAGCAACGATCAGCGTACTTACCAAGGAGGTGGTAGATGTTATCACAAACAAAAATCCGAGAATCCCACAGCTACCAGTAACAGGGATACAAATTAGTAACGCGGTCGGGAAAAAAATCTGCAATGTATCTAAGCAGATTTTCTGTGAATGTAAAATAGGAAACGAATATATACAGACCAATTTCATACAAGTGGAAAATTTGAATGAAAAAGGTATAATTGGAGCTGATATTCTGAAAAGTATAATGCCCAAATCAAATTCAGCGAACAAATTATTCAATTCAAGATTGACAAAACCATACACACTATACCATTCGCGAACCAAAAACCGAAATTAATCAACTTTCAGGAACACTTGCTTAATGTCGAGATAAATGAAGACCCGGAAGAGGACCAAGTGAATCTTACCAGCAACGAGAGACAAAAATTTTGTTCACTACTTGACAAGTATGACGAAATCTTTTCAGACAAACCAGGGAAAATTGAAGCATTTCAATGTCAGATACGAGTGAAGGCAGGGGACCCGATTCACCAAAAGCAATACCCCATACCAGTAGCCCGAATACCCAGGGTAGACGCGGAAATACAAAAAATGTTAAAATTAGAAATCATAGAAAAATCCACGTCACCTTGGTCATCACCTATCATCTGCACGGAGAAGAAAAATGGCGACATCCGACTATGTTTGGACGCACGAAAGATCAACACCAGGATTATACCGGACCGCGAGTGTCCAACCAACATGGAGGAGACGCTAATGAAATTCCGTGGCATGAAGTACCTTAGTTCTATTGACCTCACTGCCGGGTACTGGCAATGTCCATTGAAGAAAGAGTGTAGGGAGATAACTGCTTTTTTACATAGAGGGAGAAATTACCAATTTAAGGTACTACCCTTCGGCCTAATAAATTCAGTGGCGGAGTTCCAGAAAATACTTGACCAAGTGCTAGGGCCAGAAATACTACAATTCGCCGCCGTGTACGTAGATGATATTCACATTACCTCACGAAACTTCGAAGAACACATGCAGCACCTTGAAAGTATCTTTCAAAAGCTGGCACATCATCATATCACCATCAACCGGAAAAAGTCGCAATTTTTCAAAAATCAAGTGGTCTTTTTGGGACACATAATCTCAGAAAAAGGTGTTACAATGGACCCAGATAAAATCCAGGTAATCAAGAACTTTCAACCACCCAAAACGAAGAAACAAGTCCAATCATTTCTTGGATTCATAAACTTCTACCGTAAATTCATCAGAGACCTATCCCAGGACACTGAACGATTGAGTGCCCTCACCAAAAAGGACACTAAATGGCAATGGGGAACTCAGCAACAAATCGCCTTCGAGAACATCAAAAACAAGTTCCTGGAGGACATAATCATACAGTTCCCAGACTTTACAAGGGAATTCTATATAAACACAGATGCTTCCACGACACATGTTGGAGTGGAATTATATCAGATAAATGAGGAGGGGCAACACCAATCCCTCGGATTTGCCAGTAGAACGCTGAATGCAGCTGAACGGAACTACAACACCACGGAACTGGAGCTATTAGCAATAGTCTTCGCATGTAAGAAATTCCGGCACTATTTAATCGGGCACAAAGTGAGGGTACTGACCGATCATCACTCACTAACCTTTCTGAACACATGCCAACTGCTAAACGCTAGGCTGGTCAGATGGTCCACATTTCTCCAGGAATACCAGCTGGAGATAATACACATACCTGGTAAGGAGAATATTGGAGCAGACACCTTGACCAGGTACCCACAATCTCCCACCGAAGACACTCCAACAAACACGAGAACCATCATCATCAACAAACTCGCCCTATTAGACTATAGCCCTGAACTAAGGAAACAATTCACCGAGCTGCACACACTACAACAATCCGACGAGCACATTCAAAAACTGAGACAACGGATGAACCAGCGGACGGACAACAACATTATAATCCACAACGAATTGCTATTCAGAAGATCCAATAATGGCGAATATCAGGTACTAGTGCCGAGAGAACTGGTTCAGCCATTGGTCATAGAAACCCACCAAATCTATGGACACTGTGGGACCTACAAAACATATCAGTTACTACAATCACACCACCAATTCCAGAGCATGTATCACACAGTCAAGCGAATCATCAAAGCATGCGACACCTGTCAGCGGACTAAGGTTAACAATGTCACGGCCAGGGGACCAACACTGAGTCTACTCCCCGAGAAACCACTCGAGATGGTCTCGGCGGATCTCATGGGACCATTGCCTAGGGGACAAGGAGGGTGTCGATATATACTAGCCATCCTCGACTTATTCTCCAAGTACATCAAGCTCTCCCCACTCAAACGAGCCACCACCGACACTATTATCAAGCGCATCATTAATGACTATATCCCAACGGTAGGATTATTCCGGCAAATCCTAACGGACAATGGAACACAGTTTACCAGTCAGAAGTGGGATCGCGTCATGAGAGAACTGAAGATCAAGAGTATCCATACAACGATATATCACCCGGAGAGTAATCCCGTCGAACGAGCCAATCGGGAGATCGGGAGATTACTCCGCACCTATTGTCATCGGCAACATACCAATTGGTTACGTTGGCTAGATAATGTAGAGTTCTGGATCAATAACACAACACATACAACAACTAGATACACACCGCAATACATCATGCATGGGAAGAACACTCCTCTGTCCATCACCAAACTGGTAACCTTCCCGGAGCACCAGGCCACCGAACAGGAACCAGACATCGTCCAGATAGTTATGAAGAGAATGAAGAGACAAGCCCAGCTACGAAGTAAACGTAAGGATCGGGGTAAGCAGTTTCCAAAGTATGAACCAGGGATGAAGATACTCGTCAAAGAACATAGGTTATCCTCGGCCGAGGATCATGAAACTCACAAGTTATTTCTACTGTACCACGGACCGTATCAAATCTGTGAGGTACATGAGAACAATACGGTGACGGTACTAAACCAAGCGGGACAACCACGAACCCACAACTACAAAAACATCAAGCAGTACCACGAATATGAGCCACCCGCTCAAGTACCGCTTGCCTCAGAGAATTAATTAACCATTTAAATTATCATAAAAAAAAAAAAAAAAAATTGTAAATATCAATGTAAATAGAAATGTAAATAACTTGTGCTGCTTGTGATACTAACAAAGAAGAAAAAAAAAAAATAAATATATGTCTATCAGTTATGTATATACCTAACGCACCCCTCCGTAGGAAAAACAGAAAAAAAAAATGGAAATGCGTGTCCAAATATCGTTGAGGAAGCTGCAAGCTGTCCGATCAGTTAATAAATTGGAATTGACAAGCATCGACAGGTATCTTGACAACCATCAGAAGAAACGGATTGCCAAGTTTTTTCGCGACGAAGCAGCCAAGAGGACCAAATACCTGGCCAAACCGAACTGGACCTTACCGGAAACCTTCCAGATGGTAAACAGGGACGGACGCCGGGCAACATCTCCAGAAATCCTATCCGATGATGGGGAACCAATATGGACGATGCCAGAATGTCAACTCGCTGCCGAGAAAGTGACCATAATTGATACATCACCAGAAGCTACCCCAGATAATATTGAGAAGAAGGAAATCTCCACGGAAGAGGAAAAAGCAGGAACACCCTCATCAGCGAACACCGTAGTCACGGATGACGACGAAATAGAGCTAGTACATGCCGACATTCTGGACATCGCCACCTCACCATTACCTGAGAGTGATAGTGAAACAGAACAGAGCGATCCAGGAGAAGGAAGTCCGAGCACCGAAAGAGTGAATGACACCATAAAGACCTTGTGGGACAATCAACAACGATCTTATCATAATCTCAAGGAAGGACTATTCACTGCACAAAAGTTTATGAAAGGGTTTGGAGACATCTCCAAGACTCAAATGAAGAAGCAAATTTACCGTGAGAAAATGAAACAGATAAAGGCCCTCAAGCGCCAACATCATCAATAATCCACAGACCAACCACTCATACCCACAGACAAGTTTTGATTCGAAAAAAAAAATAATTCAAAACTTCAATTTTTTATCAAATCAAAAAGGGGACAATGTAACGGGACAAAACCGCGATACAATCTGTAGTGGCGCGCTCTATGTCACCGTCACTAAACCGGTCCGCCCGTCACGCAGCCCGCGCTCTCGACGATCGCCGTAACCCCGATTACCACAGAACAACAAGAGCGCAACTGTCAACCACAGCCACAGATAGCGCTAGAGAACCCGCACGTTCGTCGAACAGTTGTGTTCTCCGGAAAATAGGAGTTTTCCTATACAACAAAAGGAATACAAGACCGCGGAAGACCTATTCCAAATCAGCAGGTCACCGACGATCAAACTTCTATCACCAGATATGTCCAAAGTATTCATAAAAAGCGGAAAACGAGTAAAGGTGATCTAGTAGTTTGATCGGATCGGTGGTCCGCAAACAGCATAAATACAGGCCGCTGAGTGCCGTTACAACAGTAGTACTCCCGCTGAGAGTGGAAGAAGTGCAAGCTGGACGATACATTTCTATCGTTACGAACGGATGCACATCATACCACTCTACCAACAGCAACATATTCCCCGAGACTTAACGATCCGGACGATATTAGTATCGTTACGAACGGACGTTAACATAGTCTTTCCCGGAACTCCATAAGCTGCTACCTGGTCGAGAACGCCGAGCCGTTGCCGCCGTCGTCCGTCCAACTGTCTGCCGCTGCCACCTGAACGAGAACGTCGAGCCGTCGCCGCCGTCGTCCGTCCAACTGTCTGCCGCTGCCACCTGAACGAGAACGTCGAGCCGTCGCCGCCGTCGTCCGTCTAACCATCTGCCGCTGCTACCTGAACGTGAACGTCGAGCCGTCGCTGCCGTCGTCCGTCTAATTGTCTGCCGCTGCTACCAGGTCGAGAACGCCGAGCCGTCGCTGCCGTCATCCACCTGTCTACGCACCGAGCCAACCCGAACACCCGAACACAAACCGTGAGTTTCATGTTCACACCATTCCCCCCGATTATATGTAACCCCACAATAAATTACCTTTTTCTGTACACTCGAAAGAGTATAATTCTGAAGTGTATGTGAAAAAGAAATATTGTAAAAACACTACGTATGA